>JAESUZ010003419.1:0-38540 GCA_017311185.1 Proteles cristata cristata
AGCATCAAACATACTACCACTGGCTACTCACAGATGAAATGAGGACTTAGCTATAGCAATTATTAAGTTTACATGAGTTCTATGATTTTGTTCCTACAGTACAGCATTTAAATTTTTTACTACAGGAAGTACTTTGAAAATAAAACAACTGAATAGTTAGTAAAATAGAACTCTGAAATTTTTAAGTCTTAAGGGTAAAACTATGGAGACTAATAAAGAGGAACTAGGGTACTTTCGTGGCTTTAAAATAGTCATTTTACCATCATCTGGTCACAACTCAGGAGACTTCTAAAAAGATCCAAATAGTCTTTATATGTGGGCACTTTCCATCTGCCAGTTCTAACTTCCCCTGATGCACGGTAGTCTTCAGATTCAGACTCTGCACCCTGGGCAGGAAGACAACACACCAATACTTACTGGTGGATTCACAAAATAATCATGGCTGCCAGAATGTTTTGATTTTCAGAATTTCCTAAGCTAAAACATTCTCTCATCAGATACCAATTTGATTGAGGAAGATAGTACAGCATGATAGGAATATACGCAAGCAAACTAAAAAAAAAAATCATGATTTTTCTAACTGAGGCTATAATAGTGATGAATTAAAAAATCTTTTAAAACTGGGGCGCCTGGGTGGCTCAGTCAGTTAAGCGCCCGACTTCGGCTCAGGTCACTATCTCATGGTTTGTGGGTTCGAGCCCCGCGTCGGGCTCTGTGCTGATAGCTCAGAGCCTGGAGCCTGTTTCAGATTCTGTGTCTCCCTCTCTGATCTTCCCCTGCTCATGCTCTCTCTCTCTCTCTCAGAAATAAATAAAACATTAAAAAATTTAAAAAATTTTTTAAAAAATTTTAAACAATGCCCAAGGAACCTGTTAAGGTCACTTACCTCACTGTCCTATGCAGGTCCATCTCCCTCCTCATACTACTTCCTACAACGTCAAGTAACTAACATATGCCTCCCATGATGCGCCTAAGTATTCTGTCTCAGAGTTCCAAAAGAGAAGCCACTCCCTTCTTGTAAAAATGTGTAAATAACAGTAAGTTACATTTAAGAATGTCCCATAACTGGGGCGCCTGGGTGGCTTAGTCGGTTAAGAGTCCGACTTTCGCTTGGGTCATGATCTCACGGCTCGTGGGTTCGAGCCCCGCGTCGGGCTCTGTGCTGACTGCCAGCTCAGAGCCTGGAGCCTATTTCAGAGTCTGTGTCTCCCTCTCTCTCTGACCCTCCCCTGCTCACGCTGTCTCCCTCTCTTTCTCCTAGAAATAAATAAAAATATTTAAAAAAAATAAAAACAAATAAAAAAAAAAGAATGTCCCATAACTGAGGAATTTATTCACCTGAAAAAATAGAGGCATTATGTCCTATAGTTTTCAAACTACGAGGCATGGCTAATAACTCAAAAGGCCATTTTTGTATACTTACAGACTAAAGATCCCATCATCACTTCTAACTTTCAGTGACAAAAGAGTAATTTTCAAAACAGATTCAGAATTTACCTTTTGAAGGATCAGGGGCTTAGAACAGATTCTGATTAAACCCTGATGCACTGAAAAAATAAAATGAAAACAGAAATGAAGGCAACATCACAAAGTACAACCAAATACTCAACAAAAATGAAAGCCACTATTTACGAAACATAACAACACCTCCCAAGCTTTCCCTTAAAATCTATCAATATCTTCCATGTAAAATTTTAGACTATTAAGATTCAGGAGCAAAAGGGAGAAAAAAGATTTTAAAAAAAGGATGAAAAAGGAGATTCTGATCCACCAACACATTAGTTCCCCAAGAGGCATCAAAAAATACAAAAAATATCTATATCAAACAACATGCTAAGTATTCATCATCATAGAAACAAGAGTGAGTTCCAAACTTACCTACAGTACTGATGCAATTCCAGAGAATGGGTCCTTTCCCCTGCAACGCCAGGAAAGCTTTTACTATGGCTTTACAACACACTGACTGCATTTTTGGACTATATTGTGGGAAACTGTCTATCTGTGCCACAAGGAGATGTTCCAGAACAGGAGTATACACCTCAGGAACCTACCAGAAATGGAGAGCAAACTAAAAGTTACAGGAGGAAATAAAGGAATAATATAAATATCTAAAATAATTACAACTCAAGTAGACACACATTAGATAAATGAAAAACCGGCCTTATACCTAATCTACTAAGAAGGTTAATAGTGTGATTGCCTAAAAAAGAGTAAAACTGTCTGATACTTAAGGTGCAATTCTACCCCAAGCAACAATCTTAATCTTTTTAGAAAAACAGAACAAGTAACAAATTAATTTTCCTGCTTTGGATAACTAAAAGTCAAGCTTCATGACAATAATTAACACAAACTACTAATTAAAAATGTCACCTTGATCACAACGGTGCCTATACTGAATACATATAATTCCTATGACTTTGTCAAATTATCTGAAGAACTGAATTTAAATATTAAAATAGTGCTCAGCTTAACTGACTGTTTCACTTACTGTATCAAGGTAAAGCAAGACACTTGCAATAGACTGGAGGAACCTTGGCATGTGGTAAATGTGGTCATCGACAGTGTCTGTCTGGGTGAGGAAGAGCTGTTTGCAGCGCTGAATAAGTTCTACATACATGAAGTCAACATCTTTCGCATTTATAACCTTGCAAGGCTTTCAGAAAGGTAAACAAAAGTATCAATCTCGTCAATGTCAAAATAATAAGATTTAAAGTGTCATGTTAAGCCATATGATTATAAGCTGAATATGAACAAGCTTTTTAATGGAGATGAGACAGTTATAAAATAGAGCATATCTCATAAAGATGCTTCTTAAAATACTCTGTAATTATATTTTAAGTATTTATACACAAAACATCTAGTGATTGTCATAACTATTCTAGATACTGCTTAGATGGTAACTATCAGAGACCAATTAGATGCAGTCTCTGCACCATGAGGCTAATCCCCGGGAAGGAGAAACAGAAGTGAACTCAAAGCCGGAATACGCTACTACACCACACCACACTGCACAGTACACCCAGAGCTACCTGCATCACTCATAAATCTGATACTACTACTATCCAGCTTCAGATTTTACAAAGGCTTCTTTGCACTTCAGATCTAACCTAGCTTCCCTGAGGATCTGACTAGTTAATCTTTTTAGAGTCCCTCTCTCTTTATTCTTGACTATCACACTCCAGCTACACTGTGAACATATCTAACCAGTAAACAAGTTCAAGTAGGTTAGACTGCTGTGTACAAAGTTAAAAATTCCATGTTCTCAGGGAGCCTGGGTGGCTCAATCGGGGTTGAGCATCTATCTCTTGATTTTGGCTCATGTCATTATCCCACAGTGGTAGGATCAAGCCTTGAGTCAGGCTCTGCACCAGGCATAAAACTTACTTCATATTTTCTCTCTTTATTCCTCTTCCCCTCCCCTGCTCACACATGTGTACACGTGCAAACTCTCTTAAAAAAAATTCCAAGTTTTCATTTACATCTGAGCCTTCTCACATATAGGTTCTTCTGCCCTAAATATATTTAAAGGACCCAATAAAGACTAATAGAAATCAAGATTTTAAAAAAGCAAGAGGTAGAATGATCATTTGGGAGCAAATAAGGAAATTCTCAGATGGAATGAGTAGGAAGAGTAGAAAGGTGGGAAGAGGGACCTTCCTTCCCTGAAAAAGGGAGTAGATACTCATGGGCAGATCTGTAGAGAGAAAGGTAGCAATCCACGTTCTCTATAAAGTAGAAGTCACAGAGATCTACTAAGAGGGAAATAACTATCGTTCCTATCAGTATTCTTAAATACACTCCTGTCATAAGTATCTCTCTTTCCAAATTACTGTGTGACACCAACTAAAATTCTACTTCATAAATAATGGGCAGTATACTGTAAATGAGTTGACTTCATAAATA
This sequence comes from Proteles cristata cristata, assembly GCA_017311185.1. Classification (NCBI taxonomy): domain Eukaryota; kingdom Metazoa; phylum Chordata; class Mammalia; order Carnivora; family Hyaenidae; genus Proteles; species Proteles cristata. The sequence continues at coordinate 3,904 of JAESUZ010003419.1, forward strand.
ATGGGCAGTATACCGTAAATGAGTTGCCTTTATATCATGGCTCCGTCAATTACTGTGTCCTTTGACAAGTTACTCAATTTCTCTGGGTTTGTTTCCTCATTTGTAAAGTGGAATGAGAGCTTGTAGGAGAGTTATGAGAATCTGAGGTAATATATGTACAAAATCCTAGTACATAGCTGGCACTGAAAAAACAAGTTAACAGCAAAGCAAGTAACAATAATATTGTCACAAGTGTGAGATGCTGTTCAAAAACAACACATCATATTCCTTTAAACGTTCAAACGAAAATAAAAAAGATCAGAGTAAATTAATGAGCCACATACTCCTGCAAAAAGTCCGTATCCACGAATTGCAATAGATAAGTCCTTGCTGATTGAATCCATGTTCCGGATAATTCCGTAGAATTGCTCCATAAAGTACTGCAGCTTATTCTTATGCATTTCTGCATCTTTTGCCACCATAGAAGAGATCTGCAATTGCATAATGTTTGTTTTTTAGAAATATTTAATACCAAAACAAAGGACTAAGAATCTAGATAAATGTAAAAAGGCTAGATTGGTTAATTGGATATTATCAATATGTTGTTATAATTCCACACAATTGCTTTTACTGACAAAGAACTGCTGCTCTCATTTGCTCAGTCTGCACCATGTTCAGAAAAAACACTCGCATACAAGCCTTTATTATACAGGATACATTTCTCCTACAAACAGGGACTGAAGATGAGAATGCGTAAAAACCAGGTTTTGCATTTAGGCTCCCCAGGGTAGCAGGAAGCCTGGTTAGAGCCCATCTGTATCTCACAGTGTGTTGTGGAGTCCTGCACACCCAATGACCAGCGAGTTCAGAAGTCAACTGACTCAGTGTCTAAGTAGGGTAACACAGAACAAGAGCTCAGAACTCACAGTCAGAAAGAAAGATGAAGCATCTCATCTGTCAAAAGAATAAGCTACAAACTCTAAAGTTTGAATTAGGTGAGGCAAGGGGAAAAAGGACTTTGAGAATCCGGTAGATCTCTATCTACCAAACTAAGGGACAGGAACCTAAATGTAAGAACTAACACAAGTGTTCAAGAAAGCATTCCTAATTTCAACACAAAGCCTGTCCAAGACAAGAATAGAAAGAATCATAATTATCAAAAGCAGAAAATAGGTATCAACCCTTCTATTGACAAACTACCAACACACACCCTAATCCCACACAAAACCCCAGTTATTTTAGAAGAATGGGGTATCATACTTACTGCCTCAGTATTTCCTTCTTCACAAGCATATCAAGAACACGTTCGTCTGATCTCACAGTTCATGAGTTCAAGCCCCGCATCAGGCTCTGTGCAGACAGCTCAGAGCCTGGAGCCTACTTCCAATTCTGTGTCTCCCTTTCTATGTCCCTCCCCAACTCATGCTCCGTCTCTATCAAAAATAAATAAACATTAAAATAAAAAGTTTTTTTAAAGAACATGTTCCTCAAGAAGTAAACAAACACCACCAACTTAATCACAGAATACTTTTTCTCTTTATGAACATAGTATAATGTTCTCACATTTATAAACGGTTTCTACAAAAACAAAGATGAACTTCATCTTTGACTTCATCAAGACAAAAAAGCTTCTGCACAGAGAAGGAAACAAACAGCAAAACTAAAAGGCATCCGACGGAATGGGAGACAATATTTGCAAATGACAGATAAACGGTTAGTATACAAAATCTATAGAGAAATTATCGAACTAAACACCCAAAAAACAAATAATCCAGTGAAGAAATGGGCAAAAGATGTGAGAAGACACTTCTCCAAAGAAGACATCCAGATGGCTAACCGACACATGAAAAGATGCTCAATATCATTCATCATCAGAAAAATACAAATCAAAACCACACCGAGATACCACCTCACACGTGTCAAAATGGCAAACATTAACAACTCAGGCAACAGATGTTAGCAAGGATGTGGAGAAAGAGGATCTCTTTTCCACTTCTAGTGGGAAGGGAAACTGGTGCAGCCACTCCAGAAAACAGTATGGAGGTTTCTCAAAAAATAAAAAGTACCCTATGACCCAGCAACTGAACTACTAGGTATTTATCCACGAGATAAAAGTGTGCTGTTTTGAAGAGGCACATGCACCCCAACATTTATATATCGACAATAGCTAAAATATGGAAAGAGCCCAAATGTCCATTGACAGATGAATGGATAAAGAAGATGTGGTATATGTATATATATAACAGAGTATTACTCAGCAATCAAAAAGAATGAAATCTTGCCATTTGCAACTATGTGGATGGAACTGGAGGGTATTATGCTAAGCAAAATTAGTCAGAAAAAGATGATACCATATAACCACTCATGAGTAATTTTTTTAATTTTTTTTTTTTTAATTTCTGAGAGAAAGAGACAGCATGAACAGGGGAGGGTCAGAGAGAGAGGGAGACACAGAATCTGAAACAGGCTCCAGGCTCTGAGCTAGCTGTCAGCACAGAGCCCGACTCAGGGCTTGAACTCGCAAACTGTGAGATCATGACCTGAGTCAAAGTTGTATGCTTAACCAACTGAGCCACCCAGGTGCCCCTCATATGAGGAATTTAAGATACAAAACAGATGAACATAAAGGAGGGGAAGCAAAAATAATATAAAAACAAGGATGGGGACAAAACATAAGAGACTCTTAACTATAGAGGGTTGCTGGAGGCGTTGTGGGAGGGAGTGATGGGCTAAATGGGTAAAGGGTATTAAGAAATCTATTCCTTAAATCATTGTTGCACTCACTATACGTTAATTAACTTGGATGTAAATTTAAAAAATTAAAAATTTTAAAAGTATGGCTAATAACTAGAGGAAAAAAAGATTATTATCAACAGTCACCATGGAAATTCAAATTTATAACCACCGCAAGATAGTATCATACACCCATGAGAACAGCTAAAATTGAAAAGACCAACAATCCCTTGTGCTGATTGGGATATGGGCTGACAGAAACTCCTATGCCTTGGTGTTGAGAATGTAAGATGGTGCAACCAGTTTGAAAAGAATCTAGTAGTTTCTTATAGTTTCCTATATATCTACCACATGACCCAGCAATTCTGCTTCTAGGTTTTTACTCAAGAGAAGTGAAAGCATATGTCCACAAAAACACTTGGTCACAAATGTTCTCAACTGTCTTATTTATTTATTTTAATTTTTTCTTTAATGTTTATTTATTTTGGAGAAAGAGAGAGACAGAGTGTGAACGGGGGAGGGGCAAAAAGAGAGGGAGACACAGAATCCGAAGCAGGCTCCAGGCTCTGAACTGTCAGCACGAAGCCTGACATGGGGCTTGAACTCATGGACCACAAGATCATAACCTAAGCCAAAGTTGGATGCTTAACCAACTGAGCTACCCAGGCGCCCAATCAACTGTTTCATTTAAAAAAAACAAACAAAAAATCGAAATGGGAACAACCCGACTGTCCATAAACACACTGTCATATTCCTACAATGGGATACTGTCTGTGCCACATTTCAGGTAGGTCTTCAGGGCCTAGCTTGTAAATTTAACTACCATTTATAACACTGCTCCAAACAAAGCTTTTGGTGCATCTTCAGAGTTTCCCATCAGAGCCAACCCAAAGAGTCTAATTCTGTAACACCTGGCCTAAACACCTGGTATTTCTAGACACCTCTGGATGCTGAGAGCCATAGCACATTCTCCCTAGCCAACAGGTTTCCAAATTTTCAGCCTCAATTCTATAATCACATCCTACCTAGACAGAAAATACAAAAGGGCAAATGGACTCTCCTTATTCTTGAAGTCATGTGAAACAAACACAACCTTCTTAACACTGACAGCTTGGCCGGACCTCTCGGGAAATAGGTTTCTATTCTACCCCGACCACCCCGACCTGGCTGCTCCTGGCTCAGAGGACACACGACCTCCCAGTCTTCTTCCTTCTACCTCCTTATGGCCGCTTTCATGTCTAGCAGACCCCCAGTCTTGCCTCTGGGGCTGTGATCAGATCTGGGATATTCCTATGTTTCTTTCAGTCCTGCTGCCACCAATGCAGCTGACTGATAAGCAAACTTTTTTAGTTAAATACTGCAGAAGTTAAAAAAATAACCTGTTTTCATTTTTCAAATGTGCACGCACAAGACTGGAATTTAATTTTTTGCAGGGAAAAAATATTTTAAAATAAAAGTTGAGTTCATACCTGTTTCAGAAAAGATTCCAGAGCTCAATGTGCAGCTTTCTTCACTTCTACATTCGTATGGCTACACCATTTTGACAATACTTCAAACAAAGAGACATAGTTGTCCATGAGGCAGGTGCTAAACTGAGATGCATGCAGGGTAAATAAGCATAAGCCAGCTGCAATCGAAAAAACCATTATATTTAAAACAGAATAACAAAAGGCAGAACAAAAAAACTAAGAAAGCTTCAGTCAAAACTAAGACTGTTCATCATCCAGATGGCCAACAGACACATGAAACGATGCTCAGCATCCCTCCTCATCAGGGAAATACAAATCAAAACCACACTGAGATACCACCTCACGCCAGTCAGAGTGGCTAAAATGAGCCAATCAGAGAACTCTAGATGCTGGCGAGGATGTGGAGAAACGGGCACCCTTCTACACTGTTGGTGGGAATGTAAACTGGTACAGCCCCTCTGGAAAACAGTGTGAAGGTTCCTCAGGAAACTAACAATAGAACTCCCCTAGGACCCAGCAAGAGCACTGCTAGGAATTTACCCCAGGGATACAGAAATGCTGAGGCATAGGAGCACATGTACCCCAATGTTCATAGCAGCACTCTCCACAATAGCTAAAACATGGAAAGAGGCTAAGTGTCCATCAACAGATGAATGGATCAAGAAGATGTGGTTTATCTATACCATGGATTACTACATGGCAATGAGAAACAATGAAATCTGGCCATGTGTAGCAACATGGATGGACCTTGAGGGTGTTATGCTGAGCGAAATAAGTCAGGCAGAGAAGGACAAATATCATATGTTTGCACGAATAGGAGGATTAGGAGGAACTTGACGGAGGACCAAGGGGGAGAAGAAGGGCGGAAATGGTGGGGGAAAGGGAGAGAGGCAAACCATGAGAGACTCTTGAATGCTGACAAAAACTGAGGACTGATGGATGCGGGGGGGAGGGGGGAAGGGCATGGAGGAGGACACTTGTGGGGATGAGCACTGAGTGTTATGTGGAAACTAATTTGACAATAAACTATTTGTAAAAAAAAAACAAAACACTAAGACTGTTCATGAAGATCCACTATCTTTATAATAACTTACAGATCCTACTCACTGTGCTCATGCTGCCAACCTCCATTTGAATCAACAGGCCAGTGATCCCCAAACAAAGTTCAGAAGTAGGATCAGGGCTTATTTAAAGTCAGAATCAAACAATCTGGAACCCCTGAAAGGTGTTCTAAAGCAATTTTTTTACATTATGTAATATAAGTGTGACCATATAACTGGAGTTTGTATGCTAAACACAAAGTCTCTAAAAGCCTCCCTGTAAATAACTGCACGTGAAACATCACAGACATTATCACACTTACTTTCACTCATAGTTTAAGCAAATGTTTACTCAAGAATTCAATTTAATAATCTGTAATTACCCACAGTCTTACCTAAGGGTACAGCATATCTCTTCAGATCAATCTATTAAAAAAAAAATTACCATCAATGTTTAACAATCACAAGTCTTAGCTATAGAAGAATTAGAATAGTATTAGTCCTACCTGAGGACGAATTGCCTTTAATGTAAAATCAAAAATCTCCCTTGAAGTCTGGGGATCTGGGTAAAAACAGAAAGAAGCCTGTTACAAATCCCAACAGTATTATCTGACAAACCTCGCAAATGCTTTACAACCAACACGATTAAGGAATCATGTCTGCTATCATTCATTTCAGCTGGTGAGCTGCAAGCTACGACTGCTACACTTATTACTGTAGTGAAAAAAGAAGAAAATGTGAACTAACAAAATGGGTTTCAATTCCAACTCATCACCTACAAGCTCTGTTAAGTAATCTCTCAGAGCCTCAGTCTTCTTATCTATAAAAAGGGACACTAAACAGCTTCTCTGAGAGTTGTTTGGAAGATTACATAAGCCTAAACACATGACCATCCTCCTGGGACTTCCAGGCATTCCTTCAGCACACGGTATATGCCACAGTACACATTACAAATATGAATAAAATATGATCTTTGACCTTAGTAAACTTATCACCTAAAGAGAAAATTAAACAGGCGCACAAGTATAACCCAAGGCTCGTATCCTGACCTGATGGACATCACATCCATCTCCCACAAGGAGATTCACCTCAGCTGTCCAGACACCAGGCTTTACTTATCATTAAGCTCTCTGCCTTTGTAACAGTGACTTCCAAACCAGACAGGCTCAAAAATTGATTGCTTTCATGGACGGGACTAATACATTTGAAAGCAGAGACCAAATGTGACAGAAAATAGAGGGAGAAGGGGTCAGAGAGGACTGCAGAGGACAAGAAACATAGAGAGAGTTAAAAAGCTCCTCTGGGGCGCCTGGGTGGCTTAGTCGGTTAAGCGTCCGACTTTCGCTTAGGTCATGATCTCGCGGTTCGTGGGTTCGAGCCGCGTCGGGCTCTGTGCTGACTGCCAGCTCAGAGCCTGGAGCCTGTTTCAGTCTGTGACTCCCTCTCTCTCTGACCCTCCCCTGCTCACGCTGTCTCTCTCTCTCTCTCCCAGAAAAAAAATAAAACATTAAAAAAAAAAAGCTCCTCTGGAATTTAATACAAGGAGAGATTTCTTCTGGCTGTGAGTATTCAAGACAGGATTTGCAGACAAGGCAGCACTTGAGCTGGGCCTAAAAGAATGGAAACTAACTGTAAAAAAGGTCATTCTAATACCAAGTAACTATGTAAACGGAGGAGTGCAGACTCAAGGGTACCAGGCACGTGTCAGCGCACAGCTGGTCTAGAATGTGTAGACTCAGTTGAACACAGTGTGAGGCACAGGGATGGAAGGGCCTTAGCTCTGAGTGGTGGGAAGGGATACCACCTCCAGGGTCTGCCTCTCGCTGTCCATTCTCCTGTGTCCACCTCTGATTTTAAGTTTATTTATTTATTTTGAGAGGGAGCAACTGAGTACAGAGGAAGGGCAGAGAGGGAGAGAGAGAATCCCAAGCAAGCTCCATGCTGTTAGCGCAGAGTCTGACTCGGGGCTTGAACTCAAACCATTCAGATCATGACCTGAGCAGCTATCAAGAGTCAGACACTCAACTGACTGACCTATCCAAGCGCTCTTCCACCTCTGCTTTCTAGTGGACCGCTCCCTCTACAAGGATGCTCTTGTATTTACTTTTCTGTTGCAGTAAAATATATGTAACAGTATTTACCATGCTAACTATATGTAAGTGTACAATTCCGTGGCATTAAATACATTCACATTCTTGTATACTCACCACCATTATCTATAGCCAAAACGTTTTCATCATCCCCTACAGAGGGATGTATCCATTAAACACTGACACCGTCCCCACCCCCTAGGAACCTCAATTCTACTTCATGAACGTCCCTGTTCCTGCTGCCTCATATTTATACCTTTGTGACTGGTTTACCTCACTTAGTATAATGTCAAGTCCACATGTTGTAGCAAGGGGACAGTATTTCCTTCTTTTTTAAAGGCTGAGTGATATTCTGTTGTGTGTCTATACCATATTTATTTATTCGTTCATCTGTTGATAGACACTTGTGTTGTTTCTCCTTTTTTGGCTAGGAATATAAGTGTATGAACTCTAGTTATCTATTTGTAAAAATCCTCTCTGACCACCATGTCTCCATCAGCTATACTATATTTCTTTGGTCTCTTCTGTTAAGATTTCTCTAACGGGTTTTATGCAGATAGCCTCCACTTCCTCCCTTCCATTCCGACCTTGTCTTCACCGTAACCCTCAAACTGCTCTGTCTAGCCTATCCTGACACTCAACTGAAGCTGCCCTTGTTGAGCTGGGCTAACTCTACAGCTCTGGTAGCTTTGCATTCAAACTCCTCCCAGGGCAAAGCCCCTTACATCCGTGACCTGCACCTACTCCCTAGGTAATCTGGCCCACACTCACTGCTTCACATATTACCTCTATGCTGAAGACTTTCAAATTTATATCCTGATGTCTAATTTCTCCTACAAGATTCAGTCTTACAGATACAATGCACACTTAACATCTGAGATGTTCCATAACATGGTAAACATGTCCAAAACAAAAGCCAGATTTTTGCCTGAAACCTATCCTCCCCCATCCCATCCTGCTTAATCACGACTGCAACACTTCAGTTGCTCACAGCCATCCTCAAGAGCAAAGTCTTTTAATACTATACTAAAACAAATCTCACATCCAATGGCAGCAGTCAAGGAGACCTTTCTAAAACATCAACTACTCATACCTATTCATTAGAGAAAAGACATGGCTTCCCATCCCATCTGGAATGAAATTCCAGCTCAGGAGCCCCTCATGCACTGATCCCACATCTTGTGCCATCTCTCCCCCAAGCACTCTGTGTGCGCCACTGAGCTACAGACATGCCAACTTTCCTGAACCCCTCTGACCCTTGTGCGCTGGCCAGGCTTGAGGCCTGAGTACTTGCCGGTCCCTCTGCCTGGAAGGCTCTTTTGAGCTCTCTCCCAGCTGGCTCCTTGACATCCTATTGGCCTTAGCTTCTGACTGTCTCCTCAAAAAGAACCAGCAAGCTGGGTATACCTTCCAACCTCTCCACACTCTTGATATTCCTATTCACTGTACCAAACCTGTTTGCATTATTGAACCTCGAAATCTGTAATAGCTTGTTCATGTCTACTAGTCCGTTTCCTCTACTAGACTGAGTTCATGATGGTAGGAACTTGGTAAATCTGATCACTATATCCAATAAACCTAATTACTCTTTAGCTAGAAGGCACCCAGGAAACACATACCATAGGAATGAAAACATTAGTATTATCATTTTGTTCTTGAAGTCACATGATCATTATACAACAGAAAAACAATAAATTACAGCCTCAGACAGAGGCTTAAATCCCAGTGCTGCCACTTACCAGTTACATACTCTCCTACTGCTGCTATAACAAACTATCACAAAGTGAGTGGTTTTATTGTCAAATTAGTTTCCACATAACACCCAGCGCGCATCCCCACAAGTGCCCTCTTGAATGGAAAAATCGGTATCATAAAGTATTAATTCTAAATTTTGAGATCTGAAAAAAGTAAAAATAAAATTAGCATATATGACTCCACTAAAAAAAAAACCAAAAACAAAAGTGAGTGGTTTTAAAAAGTACAAATTGGTTACTGATCAGTTCTGGAGATGAGAAGTCTGAAATGGGTCTCCCTGAGGTAAAATCAGGGTGTCAGCAGGGCTGTGTTCCTTTGGGGGCTTCAGGAGATCAGAATGAAGACATTTTGGGGAGCCATTACTCAGTTACCGCTTCAGTTATGTGACTTCAGGCAAGTAACTTGTCTTATTAGGTCTAACTTCCTAATTTAGGAAACAGAACATTATTACCTATCTTAGAGAGTTATTACTGGAATTTTCCTTGCAACTATTCTAGAATAGCCTTTAGCACATGGTAAATGAGCAATAGGTGCTGTTATTTTTCTTAAAGTGTATGTTTTCACTGAATATCAATTAATATACCAATCAAGTATACTGACAATTCAGCAACATTACCTGCCCACAGCATCAAGTGGCAAATATAAACATATGACCTGATAAATTAAAAATACTTCATAGGAAATGCTATAGTAGGAGAATACAGGGGCGCCTGGGTTAAGCATCTAACTTCAGCTCAGGTCATGATCTCATGGCTCACAAGTTTGAGCCCCATATCAGGCTCTGTGCTGACAGATCAGAGCCTGGAGCCTGCTTCAGATTCTGTGTTTCCCTCTCTGTCTGCTCCTCCCCTGCTTGTACACATGCGCTTTCTCTCTCTCTCTCTCAAAAATAAATAAAAACATTAAAAAATTTATTTTTAAATAGGAGAATACAGGGGCGCCTGGGTGGCTCAGTCGGTTAAGTGTCCGACTTCGGCTCAGGTCATGATCTCACAGTGCTGACAACCAGCTCAGAGCTTGGCGCCTGTTTCAGATTGTGTTTCCTTCTCTCTCTGACCCTCCCCTGCTCACACTGTCTCCCTCTCTCTCAAAAGTAAATTTAAAAAAATTCTTTTTAATTTTTTAAAAAATCAATAAATAGGAGAATATAGAAGCCAGAGGAAGCAACTCATCTCAAGGGCATCATAAGGGCTTCAAATGGGTGACTTGTGAGCAAGAACCTGATGAAGTTGGAAGGTGACGACAGGATATGGGACAAATGAGAGAGAAAATAAAGGAAGAGAAATCTCATAGAGCTACTAAAACATCCTTGGTAAGAAACAAAAAAAGGCTGAGTAAAAATATTAAGTTAAAACATGAGATCACTATTTTTGTAGGTCAAAAATCATTAGATATTGAAATATAAAAACACTGGATATTGGAATTTCATGTTTGCAACCTAATAAAAGCAATTCTTCAGAGGAGAAAGAAGAATTTGATAACTGTTATTAGGGTTAAAAGTTTTACAGGGCACCTGGGTGGCTCAGTCAGTTGGGCATCTAACTTCAGCTCAGGTCATGATTTCACGGTTCCTGGGTTCGAGCCCTGCATCAGGCTTTGTGCAGACAGCTAGCTCAAAGCCTGGAGCCTGTTTCAGATTCTGTGTCTCCCTCTCTTTCTGACCCCCTTCTCACGTTATCTCTCTCTCTCTCTCTCAAAAGTAAATAAAATGTTAAAATAAATAAATAAATAAAATTTAAAGTTTTATTTGCCTTTTAAAAAGAATCAAATTTCATAATGCACATAATGCTGTCCAACCTAGATTATCCTCCAAATCTTTAAATAATATTTAAAATGTTATTGATAGCTATAAAAACAAGTATATTAAACAGACTTTAAACTTGATAGGGAAGTATCTGCATCCCAAGAATTACAATGCTGAAGGAAGAAATTAAAGACCTAAATAAATGGAGAGAGAAATTATGTTCATGGATTGGAAAATTCAACACAGCAAAGATGTCAATTCTTTCCAGATTAATAAACAGATTTAAAGAAATGAACATCAAAATCCAAGCAAGGACTGGGACACACACTTATTCCAGAATTTACATGGGAAGGACACAGCACTTACTAAAATGATTTTGAAAAAGAAGAATAAAATGGGAGGACTTTAGATTAAGGCTTTACATGAAGGCTACACAGTCAAAAAGACAGTGTGGGGGTGTCTGGGTGGCTCCGTTGGTTGCATGGAAAATTTCGGCTCAGGTCTTGATCTCATGGTTTGTGAGACTGAATCCCATGTCAGACTGCTCTGACAGCACAGAGCCTCCTTGGGATTCTCTCTGTCTCCTCTCTTGCTGCTCTCACCCCCATGCCACACTATGAATGAATGAATGAATGAATGAATGAATGACAGTGCGATTTGGGCAGGGAGATAGATAACATAGACCAATGGCACAGACTCATCTGAGCCCAAGGACTTTTATGAAGGCACAAAAACAAGTCAACAGTGAATCTGGCAATGATTTCATGGACATGATAAAAGCACAAGCAACAAAATAAAAACAGAGAAACTGGACTTCATCAAAATAATAAACTTTTACATATCAAAGGACACAAAGGCAACCCATAAAATGGGAGAAAACACTTGCAAATCACATATTTGGTAAGGAACTGATACACAGAATACATAAAGAATTTCTACAATTCAACAAAAGTCAAATGATTCAATTAAAAAATGAGCAAAGAAGTTAAACACATATCTCTCCAAAGAAAATATATAGTCAAGAAGGACATGAAAAGCCATTCACCATTACCAATCATAAGGGAAATGCAAATGAAAACCACAATGATATCACCTCACACCCATTGTGAAGGCTATTATCAAAAACAGAAAATATCAAGTACTGGCAAAAATAGGAAGTAACTAGAAGCCTGGTGGGAATATAAAATAGTTGCAGCTGCTGTGAAAAACCATATGACAAAAAATTAAACAGAATTACAATGATTCAGAAATTCCAAAAAAAAAAAAAAATGAAAGTAGGGACTCCAACAGATAGTGGCATACCCATTTTCCAGCAGCATTAATCACAACAGTCAAAAAGTAGTGGTTTTGGCGTGGAGATGGGGAAGAGAGGTAGCTATGGCTACGAAAGGGTAGCAGGTAGGCTTCTTGCTGACAGCCTGTTCAGTACCTTCAATGTGATGGTACATACACAAATGTACACGATAAAACTGCCTAGAACAAAATACACACACGGAAAGATATGCACCTAACTAAAACTAGTGAAATGTGAGTAAGGTTGTTAGACTTATCAATGTCAATATCCTGTGCTAATTTGTACTAGTTACAAAAGTAGAGAGTGGGTAAAGGACAAATGGAATCTGTATTATTTCTCACAGCTGCCTGTGAATCCACAATTGGTTTAAAGTTCCAAAAAAAAAACAGGGAAACCGTTTTAGAATTTTAATTTTTGAACTAAGAAAGGAAAATCAAGTGAAGTTAAACAATACCTTCCTCCATGGATTTAGTAAAGTTGCACATGAGTGAAGACAATCCCTTCAGACACCCTGCCAGAACCGGCAGCTTGGGCTCTCTTAGTGCTGATGTCATCTAGAAGGAGAATTTTTAAAAAGATACCATTAAAAGAGAAAAACACAATCAAATCTATGGAATCAGAATAGCATAAGGTTTGTCACACCTGGGTCTTAAGTTCACCCAAAAAAGCCCGGAACAGGTTTTCTGAATTATTTATCATCTCACTAGGATGAACTTCACCTAATACGCCTAGGAGCTCATATATTTTTTCTAAAACTGAAAAATAAATTTTAGATAAAGACCTAAAATTACACTTACATAAATTAAAACAAAAATGTATGAATAACAAAATGAGAAGATATTTAGTTCAAAAATAATTTCATAATAAGACATAAAAAAAATAGTTTTATGTACTGGAATCTTCCCTGATACATTTTATGCCAACCTACTATTTTAAGTGACACTTGACATGTGTTGTCAGTGTTTAATGAAATTAAAGAAATTATTTCATGGGGCACCTGGCTGGCTCAGTCAGTACAGCATGAAACTCTTAATCTCCAGGTCACGAGTTCAAGCCCCAAATTGGGTGTGGAATCTACTTAAGAAAGAAATCATTTGGTAAAGATTAAACTTTTATAAGCATAAGTCTTCATGTGTTCTGTTTGTTACCATTTGGGTTTGTTTGGGCCAAAAGGATTCATCTGTGAAACATATAAATGCTTTCGTTGAGAAACCCTAATTTTTACATTAATTTTTTAACATTAATTTATCAAAACATTTTAAAAATAAAATTTATACGCATCTCACCTGTATCCTGTATTCTTGTTTTTGATGCAAGTTCTCCATAGAATTTGCTAAATAATTCTCCAATTCCAAATTCATCCATGAGTCTCGAACTTCTTAAAGTCCGAAATAACTAAAATCATACAAATTAGCACTGTCTAAATAGGAAAATAATGGCAAGGTTTCCTCTACTGCACTGTTTCTACACAACAAAGCTCCAAAATCATGTGTGTCTGGGGACTTTCTTGGCCTCTCAGGACACCTATCTAGCCTGACTATTTGGGAAGAGGTGGGTGATAGAAGAACACAAGGGTTACAAAGAGGAAGAGGGTGTAGACTTAATTTGATCTTCCCAAGAAACCAATAATATGGTTAGAACCATTCTCTCAGAGGCACTTAAGGACTAACAAGACCTAAATTCTAAAATAGAGATTGCAAAAAAAGAGATACATTTGAGAGGAAATAGATGAGACTGACACCCAAGAGGTACTTAAATATGATGTATAGGCTCACTTTCATGGTAAGGTTTAGGAAAGAACTCAGAACAACTAATGATGCAAAGCCTAGCAACTTTTTGTAGCATTAGATTTTAAGAGTCAGTTCACAGCAGCACTCTCCACAATAGCTAAAACACGGAAAGAGCCTAAGTGTCCATCAACAGATGAATGAATCAAGAAGATGTGCTTTATCTATACCATGGAATACTACATGGCAATGAGAAACAATGAAATCTGGCCATGTGTAGCAACATGGATGGACCTTGAGGGTGTTATGCTGCTGAGCGAAATAAGTCAGGCAGAGAAGGACAAATATCATATGTGTGCACGTATAGGAGGATTAGGAGGAACTTAACAGAGGACCAAGGGGGAGAAGAAGGGCGGAAATGGTGGGGAAAGGGAGAGAGGCAAACCATGAGAGACTCTTGAATGCTGACAAAAACTGAGGACTGGTGGATGTGGGGGGGAGGAGGGGTGGGCACGGAGGAGGACACTTGTGGGGATGAGCACTGGGTGTTATGTGGAAACTAATTTGACAATAAACTATTTGTAAAAAAAAAAAAAAGAAAAGAAAAGAAAAAAAAGATTTTAAGAGTCAGAGTAACGAGAGTTAACAGAATAGCAATAAATTCCTTGCTTACTTTTCCTCTTAATTTCCCTCACAACTGAAATCCTTCCTCTGCTTTCCAGAAGAGTCTGAGAGCAAAGGGCCAAGGAATTACCAGATGATAGTTGGAAAATCTTGTCCATACATCAATGTCACCAAAGCCTAGCCTCCAACATCTCTCACCCAAACACAATTTAAACCTCCAATTTTCTGCCTTATAAGTTATATATACACATAATATGAAACACACATACTTAGAAATAATATAATTACCTTAATAAGAAGATCCAGGGCTGAGATTCTACATTTAGCAGCTTTATCTTTTGTGGAAACACTAGTGCAAGTATTCTAGGTTTTAAAAAGAAACATACCAAAATCATCGATAGCATCCTAGTTCTTAGAAAACTTCACAAGAGCTAAAACTACACTTCTGAGAGGAGCAGTACCAACATACAACATACTATAATTTGGCAGTTATTTAAAATATAATATTAGATTGGGGGGCCTGGGTGGCTCAGTCGGTTAAGCATCCAACTTCGGCTCAGGTCATGATCTCACAGTTGGGAGTGTCTAAGCCCCACGTTAGGCTCTGTGCTGACAGCTCAGAGACTGAAGCCTGCTTCAGATTCTGTGTCTCCCTCTCTCTCTGCCCCCTTCCCCCTGCTCACACTCTGTCTCTCTCTCTCTCTCTCTCTCTCTCTCTCTCAAAAATAAACATTAAAAAAATTTTAATATAATATTAGAGTATATAAACATACAGGTTAAAAATTACTAAAGATATTTATGCAGTTTGCTATGGTAACGATGTCAACAATAATAACAAAAACACAAAGTAAATGGACACCTCTGCAGATTAAAAAAAAAGTGACACTTCCTTGCATACCTCCCATAACACTTGTCATGTCAAGAAAGCAAGCATGAAAAACTTAAGTTAACTAATGCAGTCCAGATAATGGTTCGGACTCCACAAAATGACAACTCAGCCTCACAAAACCAGGAGGCACTCTGGTCAGAGGGTGACTTTCTTAACTTCCAAGTCTCATTTATAAGCTAGAGTGATTAAAAGTACCTAACTCAGAGAGTTGTGGTAAAATTAAGTAAGACAAACTGTACATTAAGGAACTTTGTAAACTATGAAGCAACGCTGCATGTTAGTTATTTCTATTACCTGAGGCAATTTTTCAAAACACAGTGACTCTTGAACAGCACAGGCTTGATTTTCTTTGATAAATACGGTACGGTAAATTTATTTTCTCTTATGATTTTCTTAATAGTATTTTTTCTCTCTTACTCAATTTTAAGAATGCAATATACAAGACACGGAGCAGACAAAATATGTGTCCATCAACTATTTATGTTTATTGGTAAAGCTTCCAGTCAACAGTAGGCTTATGGTAGTTAAGTTTTGGGGAAGTCAAAAGTCAAATACATGGATTTTCAACTGCATGAAGCAGGCTGGGGGAGGAGTCAATGCCTGGAAGCCTCCGTTATTCAAGGGTCAACTGTGTTAGGATTCTAAACCACAAAGACTAGAAATCTATTAAAAAAAAAAAGACTGATTATTACTTTATATATTAGAGGTAACTGTGATTAATTAAAAAAACCCTCTTAGAAATTACCCCCAGATTGAATACATCAAATCTTAGAATATCCAAGAACTAGAAGCAATTCAGGACCAACTTACCTTGAGCTGTGGCACTTGGTGAAAGTATAAACAAGTCTGAGAAAGAACAACTTAATTTGTGATTGCTAGCTCCATAGCAACTTATAAGAAAACCTGAGGAAGGCAGGTTGGAAGAAAATGGGAGGCACAAGAAAGGCAAACTTTTCAGACTAGGGCCAAAAGGAACACATGAACTACATGAAATATGAATCTTACCCAGCAGGAAAATTCTGTAAAATTGTTTCTTAAAGTGTTTTGAAATCTACCCACAATTCAAAAAACCAAATTTACTATGTATGACTTTTTATGAGACACTTTTTATCCTATATGCAGCAAAGCAGTTTTTGATATAGGCCTTAGCTTATTAAATCTAAAAAGAAAAACCCACTTCATTTCTAACACAATCAAGCACAATAAGCAAACTCCTCGATGAAAAAGGCAAGAATAAAACACAAATGCAAGTTTAACTTACACCATAAATTACAATCGATGCAGGTATATGTTTTTCTCCTTACCTTAATATCAAGAGAATAAGGTGTGATCTTCTGGCCAATTTTTTCTAAGAAAACATATAACAATTTTAAGACTTCTTCTCTACAATCACGAAACTGTAACAAAAATACAGTAAATATGGGTAAGAAGGAGAGTCACTCAACATTTAGGAATATACAAGAAAAGGAAAATAAAACTCTTCAACTTCCTTCATCAATGTTAAGTGATTTCCGAACAAAGAGAAGCAAACCGAGATCTTTGGAAAAACTAAGGAAGTCTGTAATGCTGGACAAAATAAATAAATAAGGTAAGAGAATTGGCAAAAACCACTCCATAAACCCACCCTAAATGGGTTGCATACTTCTCAATTCAGCCTTATAAGCAACTAAACATTAACTTAAGGCTGCTGTACTTAAACAAGGAAAATAGGAAATTCTAGATGATATTCCGTTGAGATGACACAGGCAGAATTATGGCTCCAAAGATACTTGAGTCCTAATCCCGATGTCACACCTGTGAATATAGTAACTTTATGTGGCTAAAGGAAATTAAGATTGCAAATGGAATTTAAGTTGCTCATGGTTGACTTTAAAGGGGAGAAAGTATTCTGGATTACCCATGGGCCCAATATAATCACATGGGTCCTTAACAGTGTTGGAGAAAGGAAGAAGAGAGTTGGAAAGAGGCGAGCAGGAGAAAAGAAAGATTTCAAGCACAGGAGTTACTGGACCCATGGTTGCTGGCTTTGAAGATAGAAGCCAGGATCCAAGAACTGTGGGTGGTTTCTACAAACCAGGAACATCAGTAAGGAAAAAGGGACTTAGTCCTGTAATTGCAAGAACAGGATTCCGCCAACTAGAATGAAAAAGGAAATGAATTCTACACATGACCCTTTGGAAAGGAAAAGTGACTCCGCCTGATGACTTGGTTTTACTTTGGTGAGACCCATGTTAGGCTTCTAACTACAGAACTGTAAGATTAACAAACCTAAACCACTAAGCTTGTAGTTGTTACTACAACAACAACAGAAAACTAACACACTCCTCTGTAATCTCTCACGCGAAAGGACAAATACTAAATATTCAGAATAAACTTGGAACTGCTTTACCTAAAGGAATGAAAAGGAATTCTAACTCAGAAACGCTGAGACTAGAAAACATTTACATGTTAGTTTTATAAATTTATTTTCCCATTAATAATATACCCTTGACGATAGGTACTAGATAGCAGCATAAGTTTTGAGGCAATTTTTAAAAGTGCTGCAAAAAAGCAATTTTACTACAAAGGAACAAAAAGCGCTCCTTCAGTGATTGCTAAAAAGTTAAGACAACTGCATGACTTTCCGGTTACATTTCTGCAATGCTTCTGAAAAGTAGGAATCTTTTGAGGTTTCACACTTGAAGGTTTGAAAAAGGTACTGAAGGGGCGCCTGGGTGGCTCAGTCGGTTATGCGTCCGACTTCGGCTCAGGTCATGATCTCGCGGTTCGTGGGTTCGAGCCCCGCAGCGGGCTCTGTGCTGACAGCTAGCTCAGAGCCTGGAGCCTGTTTCAGATTGTGTCTCCCTCTCTCTCTGACCCTCCCCTGCTCATGCTGTCTCTGTCTCTCAGAAATAAAAAATAAGAAGAAGAAATAAAAAAAAGAAAAAAGAAAAAGGTACTGAAGGGTTTAGGTGCGTTTAAGGTGGAAGAAATACTTCCCTTTGGTTCCCTCTCCTCACTTTGAATAGTAGGGATCGCTAACCTTAAAGCATTTTCACCAACTTTACTTTTAAAACATGTTTCCACTCCTAACCAAAAAAGCAGCATGACACTTTTTTTCCCACAAAAATTTCCACAGAAATTCCGACAATCCAGAATCAAACGGCTGGACTTCACAATACCGCTAGATACACCCACGGCGGGAGAAACGCTAGACAGTCGGGCTCCAGCACAACACGGAAACCCCAAACGCGCACAAGCGTCGACGTCGTCCTTGGCGCGGCCGAGACTGTACCCACCCAGCACTGAGGAGCCGGAGCTCAGCACGCACTCCTGCCCCAAGCCCCGGATCAGCTGGTAACTGGCCATCGCCGCGCTGCAGCGGTCGCCGGCACACAAGGACTTCTGCAGCTGCTGTAGGAAGCCCTGCACACGTAAACCGGAGTCAGCCACGATGCTCACGCCTGGTACTGTGCGTGCGCACCCTCTGCCGGGATCCCGAGATGCAGCGGGGCTGGGAGGCGGGGCTCACGGGAACTGGGGGCGGGGGTTCCAGAGTGGGGGCGAAGCTCGCGAGATAGGACTCTTGCCGGAAAGTTCGAAGGGAGTCATATCTGTATGAAGAGCCGCTTAGATGAGAATTAAGATATTAGCAGGTCCGGGCGCCCGGTTGTTTTAGTCGGTTGAGCGTCCGACTTTCGCTCAGGTCATGATCTCGCAGTTTGTGGGTTCGAGCCCCGCGTCGGGTTCTGTGCTGCCAGCTCAGAGCCTGGAGCCTGTTTCAGAGTCTGTGACTCTCTCTCTGACCCTCCCCTGCTCACGCTGTCTCTCTCGCTCTCTGCTAAAAATAAATAAAACATTAAAAATTAAAAAAAAAGATATCAGCAGGTCAACGAATGTGTTACACACAATACACCTAGGATGCATACATCGAAGCCTAGGGAGAAACAGGAATCCGACAATTTGGCCTGTGGAAAAAATGGGGCGGAAGGTTGGTGAATTGAGAGCAGAGGCAGGAAAAAGAAGCTTGAGGCTTGGGTCAGGATCTACAAGTTGTTCCTTGGTAAAGAGTGAAAAATAGGTGTGTAGCGTCTTTAAAAATGAAACTGCCTAGCTTTTAGAAGACAGTCTTAGCCAACGCTACAGGGTAGAAAAACCCCTCCGTGAACCTGGTCTGGCCGGATACCCCAATTTTCCCGCGAAAACGCCTTTTCGTAGGGGGTCAGACCACCTAAACGAAGGGGGAGCACCGAGCGAGGTTTGAGTCTGCTGCCGTGGGGCGCCGAAGGAGGCCGTTCAATACCCCCTGTTGATGAACAGTGGCGTCTCCCAGAGGCGGAGCCGTAGACGAGCGCTTCTGTGATTGGCGGGGCACCGCTGGGGGCGTGGACAACAGTGCAGCCGGCGCGAAACCTAGGCCCAGCCCCTGCAGTTTCGGAACCTGAGCCCCTAGGTGCGTTGGAGACCTCTGCGCGCGCCGTAGGTGGCCGCCCTTCCCCAGCAGCACCTAGCGGGAGGGGGCGGGGCGGTGTCCGGCCTGGGTATCTGTGCGGTGGGGAGGGGGAAAGCCGGAGGCGAAAGCGGCGCGAGCCTCCCTTTTCGTTGCACAGGTACCGCGAGCGCCGTGTCGTCCCCGGCGTCCACCCCGAGCCGCCGCGGCAGCCGGCGCGGGCGGATCACTCCCGCGCAGACACGTAAGTCCCTTCCCGTGGGTAGGGCCCGCCACATTCCCCTCGCTTCTCTTCTGGGCTTTTCCCGCCAGTATGGTCTATGAGCTAGGCCCCGCGGGTTTCTGGCTCGGAGCGGTGTCTTTAAGCCTTGCGGGGAGTAAGATGTGCGAACGGCGAGGCTTTGCTCTGTGTTCTGCCGGTTCTGGTGTGCAGACACTTTTTTGTATGAGGCAGGCAGCACCGGACCCTCAATTCCACCCTTGCCAAGCCGCTTTTTTATTTGTAAACATGTCCGTGCCCATTTGGCTCCTTTTTGTTTGGTTTGTTACTTGTTCCCAAAAGACTTGATGGAACTACAGGAAGACCCAATGTGAGAATTAATGGCCATCTTTTCTGTTTTGTAGGTCACAAGCTCGAAGTGAGGATGCCAGGTCACCACTGCATCAGAGACGTAGAGGCGAAGATTCTACCTCTACAGGAGAGCTGCAGCCTATGCCGACTTCGCCCGGAGCTGACCTGCAGAGCCCTGCCGCCCAGGACACGTTATTTTCCAGCCCTGCTCAGATACATTCATCAGGTGTGTTTTTGGCGTTCTAACTTTTACTGTGGTTAACATACCAGCTTCTAATTTGCTGGTTTGTTAACGGGTAGTTAATGTAACTGTGCACAAGCTAATATGTTCATCAACATTAGGGCTTAGTGAGAAGAGAAAAAAGTTTTGGTGCTTTTTTTACTGGAGGATTTAATAGTTCTGGGAGTCTTTACCACCTCAGGTTACAAGGAACGTTATTTACTATTGTGTTTAGATGACTTAGATCAACTGATAACATGGTGTAGTTTATGATTTGATAGGCTACCAGAATTTTACTGTGAATTGTCAAATTTTGTTTTTATAGCTATTCCCCTTGACTTTGACGTTAGTTCACCACTGACATATGGCACTCCCAGCTCTCGGGTAGAGGGAACCCCGAGGAGTGCTGTTAGAGGCACACCTGTGAGGCAGAGGCCTGATCTGGGGTCTGCACGGAAGGGCCTGCAGGTGGATTTGCAGTCTGATGTCGTGAGTACACAGTACAGTTTTCCGATAGTGGCTCTTGAGGAACTAGAATGGGTAATTCCCCATTAACATTGTCCTATTTTTCTGTATAGCCAGCAACAGAAGATCTAGTGGGGAGTGAGCAGTCTCTAGGCCAAAAACTTGTGATTTGGGGAACAGATGTCAATGTGGCAACATGCAAAGAAAATTTTCAGGTAAGCTGTATTTTAATATCTTACAGCTCTGAAATTTTTGGGAAGAAGGGTTTATGAATTATAAGCAGCCATAACGCTTGACTGTATAAGAATATATATGTCTCCAATAATGACAGACTCCTTATTTTTGCATTTTGAGTAGTTGGTTATTCCTAAATGCATCAAATTTCATCTTTCTCTGTCCACATGAAGAGATTCCTTCAGCGTTTTATTGACCCTCTGGCTAAAGAAGAAGAAAATATCGGCATAGATATTACTGAACCTCTGTACATGCAACGACTTGCAGAGGTAATCAAATAGTCTTATAACGGGGTGCCTGGGTGGCTCCGTTAAGCGTCCAACTTTGGCTCAGGTCATAATCTCATGGTTCGTGGGTTCGAGCCATGCATCGGGTTCTGTGCTGGCAGCTCAGAGCCTGGAGCCTGTTTCAGATTCTGTGTCTTCCTCTCTCTCTGCCCTTCCCCCGCTCATGTCCTATCTCTCTCTGTCTCCGAAATAAACTAAAAAAATTAATAAAAACAAATAGTCTTATAATTCAAATTATGTACTTGTAAAACAACTAGCAGAACATAACTTGTCTTCTCTTCTAGATTAATGTCATTGGGGAGCCTTTTTTAAATGTAAACTGTGAACACATAAAATCATTTGACAAAAATCTATACAGACAGCTCATCTGCTACCCACAGGTAAGAATTTGATTTTGACCTTGATGGATTACAGTACACATCCACAACATCTAGATGGTTTTTAATAGCTGAATTTCCTGGGCCTCCAGAGCACAAAATCTTAAGAAAATCAGATGATGTTTTAAGGTGAACATTTTCTCATACTTTTACATTTCCAACATTGACATATGTATTAGCTGTCAGTGGCATGTCATAGTTTAGTTAGCCCTTTTTCTTAATAGCATATAAAATAATGATTGAATATTAAAATTGATAGTTGCTTGGGTTGGTTGAAATAAGTTATCGTAAATGAAAATATCTTATAAATAAATGCATTACACATTTGTGTTATCTTTAACAGATTGTGTTAGCTGTATTATAATCTTTTTAAGCTTTAGGTCAAATTTTATTATTGAAGCATCAGCTATATTAATTATGATTGTAGGCTTGTGGCAAGCTGACTCGCTTTTATATCTTGATCTTGCTGCATACTAGCTTTGTGACCTTGGTCGAGTTCCCTGGCGTCCCAGAGGCTGCTTTTCACCTGTAAAATGGGAAATAAATGTTAACAAATTTGAATGCAGTAATTAACAATTTATCTCTTCTGGTATCATGGGAAAAAAAATAAGACACAAAAATATGAGTTCAAAATCCTTTCATTACTAATTTAAAGCCTAAGACATAGCAGAACATTGTGAAGGTTTCATATGCATGATCACACTTAACCCAAATGAAAATATGCAAAAATGAGATGACTCAGTCTCAATGTACCCAAAATTTTGTAAGCTGCATGTTGTGATTATTTAGAGGTGATACTTCTGGATTATGCCATGTGTTTTTGTTCTTCTATTTTGCTAATATGAAATGCTTTATTTTTTTGTACTTAATTCTAAGATGGGAATATAAACGTAGCCTGGTTTCTTTACAGTCATTTTTATAGGAAGTTATCCCAACCTTTGACATGGCTGTCAATGAGATCTTCTTTGACCATTATCCTGACTCAATCTTAGAACATCAGATTCAAGTAAGACCATTCAACGCATTGAAGACAAAGAATATGAGAAACCTGAATCCAGAAGGTAATGTTTTTAATAAGAAAATACATAAACAAAATCTTATTTCAATATCAAGGCACTTAAAAAGAATTGGTGTATGTGATAGTGGTGATAATGGATTATAAATTGACTATATAGCAGGTTCATTTACCTTATACACCTTTTTTTAACTTAACTGAAGTTACATAAAAGATGTTACAACTCTTGACAATTCTCTATCTTAAGAACTTGCCCAACTATAATAATTTTACAATTACTAAGTAAGCACTTTTTAATTTATTTTTTTTTATTTTTGTTTTTTTAAAGTAAGCCCTTTTTAAAATCAGTATAGAAAACAAATGCAAGAGGCGCCTGGGTGGCTCAGTTGGTTAAGTATCCACCTTCGGCTCAGGGCATGATCTCAAGGTTCGTGGGTTCGAGCCCCGTGTTGGTCTCTGCTGACAGCTAGCTCAGAGCCTGGAGCCTGTTTCAGATTCTGTGTCTCCCTCTCTCTGAGACCCTCCCCTGCTCACACTGTCTCTCTCTCAGAAATAAATTAAAAAACAAAACCAAGCAACTGCAAATATGAGCCCTGCCTTGGAGCCTAAGAAAGAAATCTAGTTTGGAAAGTAATAAAAGGAAAAATGTAGAGCAAAAGAGCAGTGCAGGAGATATCTCAGCTGAGGGAGGGCATGAGTTCTAGGCCCAGGTGGAAAGAGTTCATGTTGAAAGAGAAATTTGGATTACGGTAAGGATTTGGAAAGCAGGCATGAATTCACTAGACAGCACAAAGGGGGATATAGGTAGAAGTAAACCAGAGCTGAACGTGAATAGCAAATCCTGGGTCCTGAAGAGCTTTGAATTCCAGTTTAATACAGATTTTTACTCCAAAGTCAATAGGAAGCCATTGATACTTTTTCAGGAGAAAACAAAAGAAGGCTTTTGCACTTTTGAGAAGTTCACAGTGGGTCAGTCTGCTGTGCAGGGTATGTTGAAATTCAGTTAGGAGATTTTAACAGTAGCTCCAGTGCAGAACAGCAGGGTCCTAAGCTGGACAGTGGCCATAAGAATGAAAATACAGGACAAATACAGTATTTGCCATGTAGGAAAACTGAGGTACATAAACTGTTGAGAATGAATAAATACGCTTGTAGGTGAATGTGCAAAACACACAAATGTCAGTAAAAGAAAATACAACAACCAATAAGCAATTGAGTATTGGAACTCACTACTGATTAAAGAAGTGTGTGTGTGTGTGTGTGTGTGTGTGTGTGTGTGTGTATGTATGATGAAATTGGTTCCTGACCTCATTTCTATGATCAGCCATTCAGTGGTGATGCCGATGGAGACTATTTGAGTAAGAACACTATAAGTTTTCAGAGGCAAAGCATTGGTACGTGAAGAATTTAGGCTAAGATTGAAGATTATCATAGTTGCAGAGGAAGAGGATTTGCCAGATACTCAATTAATTTCAAAAGTTTATTAACTTTCATGTTTATTTGTATAACTTGTTAAAGAGGTTACTTGTTAAAGTAAAAGGATTGGTGGGAAGAGAAGAAAGGAAGATTTGTAGGTAGGTGAAAGAGAGGATAGGGCCAAGTGGAAATACCTCGTGAATCAGTAAGTATTGGAAGGCTAAAACAATCCACAAGGCCAGCATTCGCTGACTATAGGCTGTATTTTGGTGACCACAAATAACAGTGAAACTCATTTGGAACCAGCAGTGGGAATTAGTTGGATAAAAGTTTACTTGTCAGGGAGGGTCCAAATTGTAGAGGAACAAGGACCAAAAATGAAAAGTACTCTGTATAAGATCTTTCTTATATAAATGGCAGTAAGATTGGCTAAGTTATGTAGTGCTTATTACTGCCAGGACACTGTTCTAATTAGGCTTGGTGTATGCAGGTTATTAATCTTCAACAACTTCATAAGGTAGGTGCCGTCATTCCTGCCATCTGTAAATGGGCACAGAGTGGCTAAGGGTATCCTCAAGGTCACACAGGTCTTCAGTCCTGATCATCTGGCTCCAGGGCCTGTGCTTTTCACATCCACAGAGACAGCAGAACTTCTCCATGATACAGTGAATGAGATGGAAGGTCATGGTGCAAAGGAAGCAAAAGTATAAACCTAATCCAAAATCAGAAGGTGGACCAGAACAGGAGGCAGACGACCAGGGTGGATGCTTGTTGGAGAGGGAGCCCTAGGGCAGAGAGCCAGAGGTCCATCAGAGTTGAGAAGGAAGAAAACACAGGAAGGGCATCCCAAGCCATTTGTTTCCCTGCCACAGCACCTGTCTGTGACCCCAGCCATCTCCAGGTACCTCTGCATCTCCCAGTAGGATTCTCCTGAGCTTCGCAGCATACCCAGACCTGCCCTGGCAGGATTATAGCTCAGGGAAGAGACCGCATCTGGCTGGGCGGTGGACAGTGGCTAATGGACATGCTGATCTCTCTCCCCAATTCCTTGCAGACATCGACCAGCTTAGCGCCATCAGTGGCATGGTAATCAGAACATCCCAGCTGATTCCAGAGATGCAAGAGGCTTTCTTCCAGTGCCAAGTGTGTGCCCACACAGCCCGGGTGGAGATCGACCGTGGTCGCATCGCGGAACCCTCCGTTTGTGAGCGTTGCCATACCACCCACAGCATGGCACTGATCCATAATCGCTCTGTATTCTCTGACAAGCAGATGGTGTGTGCCTCTCGGGGCCCTGCAAGGCTTCCCCTTTATTCTACCTCTCTGGATCCTCAAAAAGCCAAATTTAATAGGTCCATTTGTAAGGCTCTAAAGCCTGGCTTTCTAGATGGAATTCAGCTATTTCATTCCTTCTTTGACACTAGACTTTGTTATTGGGTTATGAGCTGAGTACTTGAAATTTAAGCCTTCAGCTCTGGGATGGCAGTGTTCCAGGATCAGTAAAAATGGGGGCTCATGACCAGCTCAGTCAGTAGAGCATGTGAGTCTTGATCTCAGTGTTGTAAGGTTGAGCCCCATGTTGGATGTACAACTTACTTGAAAAATCTTTTTTAAAAGATTGGTAAAAATTATTTGGTTTAGTTTTGTCATTTTATTAGCTGTTCAACTAGTACAGAGTGAATTGACAAGTTTTCTGGAGTTTTTCCTCACAAATTTTATTGTAAAGGGAATTGGGCCTTTGCCTCTTTTATCCTAAAACTTTGAAGGTGAAGTTATTAAGATGACTCAGAAATAAGTAGGAAAAAGGCAAGATCATTTATTTGCTATGATTATGATGGTGTAAAAGTACAAGGAGAAGAACTGTTAAGTTTTTTTGTTTTGTTACGATGCTTAACTTTTAAAAACTTAAGTAGAGCAAATGTGTTCAAAATACTACAAAAAGTAATTACCCTTATGGGGAGTCAGTAAGAAAAATACTAGCAAATGTGAAAAAGTGTTCAACTTTTTACTCACCAAAGAATTGAAAATTAAATTAAGGTAGAAATCTTTAATATTGGTACAAAGTATTGGAGCAAATGTACCTCAGCTCATGCCAGTGTGGTACTGAGTTGGAGATAAAACTGTGGGAACCCTGCTCCCAAGGATATGTAGTATAATATTCTTAGAATGCTTTAAAGATCCCAAATGGACTTGAAATGAAACGTTGAATATCTGAGAGTAGCCTCCAAACTACATGGCCCACAACACACTTTCTGTACCCACAGACCTTAGTGACAGTGGCTCATCCACTTCCCTATACAGGGCTCCTGAGCCAAGCATAAATTTGCCTCCGGACCTTTGCCTTGGCTATTCTTACAATTCAGAACACATGGCTTCCTCTCTAACATTCTTACACCTCTGCCTAAAGGTTGCCTGATCTGAGAAAGGCCTTCCCTAACCTTGCTTTACAAAAAGCATCTCCCCTACCCCCACCACCTGTGTTCCTTACTCTGTATTTTCTTCTGTCCTTTGGATTTGTCACTGTCCGATGTTGTGTACTCACTTGTGTTTGTATATTGTCTGTGTTCATTCCACTCTGAGGGAGAGAACTTCATTCACTACAAAGTCCCCAATTCCTAGCACCAGGGTCCAGCACACAGCAGGTACTCAGCAAATGACCTCTTAGAGGAGTAGATAGGCAGGTATTCAGGAGAGATGCACAAAAGTGCTTAACTATGAACTGAAAAGTGTGTACTTCACCCAGGCTATCTATTAGAAGTAACTTCTAAAAACATAATTGGGGCACCTGGGTGGCTCAGTCGGTTAAGCGACCGACTTCGGCTCAGGTCATGATCTCACAGTTTGTGGGTTCGAGCCCAGCATCGGGCTCTGTGCTGACTGCCAGCTCAGAGCCTGGAGCCTGTTTCAGATTCTGTGTCTCCCTCTCTCTCTGACCCTCCCCTGCTCACGCTATCTCTCTCTCTCAGAAATAAAGTTTTTAAAAAATTTAAAAACATAATTAGAAATACAGGCAGACATTTAAACCAAGAAATATGTACTACAACCTTGAAATGGCCAAAAAAAAAAAAAAAAGGTCACGTAAGTCACCAGACACTTTCCCGAAATAGGATAATGTGTAAATAAACAATATCCTTCCAAAATTTGTTCATGTCACATTAAAAGCTTTTTTAAAAAATGTTAGCTATCTGGAGATAAAAGCAAAGAATGGTGTTTTAAAACTAAACATGGTAAACATCATAAGTAGTTATCTCTAAGTGGTACAAAGACTTGCAGTTTTGTGTCAATTATGCTTGTCATTTCCTGAGACTTCGTTTCCATTGCTCTTTTAGATCAAACTTCAAGAGTCTCCTGAAGATATGCCTGCAGGGCAAATGCCTCACACTGTCATCCTTTTTGCTCACAATGATCTTGTTGAGAAGGTTCAGCCTGGAGACAGAGTGAAGTTACAGGTAAGAATGTAAATTGTATTAAGAAGATAAGTCTGTCTTGCTTTTTTTTTTGGACAGTTTTTCGTCCTTTGGCTTGGTCTTGCCAGCAGCTGTAATTCAGATCTTAAGAAAATGAGTTGTAATGCTTTAATCACCTTTTTACCTAGCAGGATAGAACCTTTCCCTTTCACTGCCCTTGCAGTTGCTTGCTTTTGCTGTCTCTGTTGCAGAGCTGTGAGTGTATTTTGACCTTATGGTGTTAGTGTCTTCAGAAAACAGCTCAGACAGGGCTGGTATTAGTAACATTTAAATTAGGGGCACCTGGGTGGCTCAGTCAGTTGAGTGTCTGACTTTAGCTTAGGTCATGATCTCGAGGTCTGTGGGTTCTAGCGCCGCATCAGGCTCTGTGCTAACAGCCAGCTCAGAGCCTGGAGCCTACTTCAGATTCTGTATCTCCCTCTCTCTGACCCTCCCCTGCTCACGCTGTCGCTGTCTCTCTCTCTCTCCCTCTCTCTCTCTCTCTCAGAAATTAAAAACAAAAACAAAAACAAAACCATAAAAAATTTTTAATTACAATGTCTCCAGGGGCGCCTGGGTGGCTTAGTCGGTTAAGCGTCCGACTTTCGCTTAGGTCTTGATCTCGCGGTTCGTGGGTTCGAGCCCCGCGTCGGGCTCTGTGCTGACTGCCAGCTCAGAGCCTGGAGCCTGTTTCAGTCTGTGACTCCCTCTCTCTCTGACCCTCCCCTGCTCATACTGTCTCTCTCTCTCTCCTAGAAATAAATAAAAACATTTAAAAAAATAAAATAAAATGTCTCCAGATCCTGGTAGAGTGGTTTGATCTGGAGTTGGCTTCAACCTCTTGCTGTTGGTGGTGGCCCTTGGGACTTCTGTGCTCTTACATGTAGGGGTGCGGGCCTGGCGTGGGAGCTCCGTGGGTGGCGGTGGTGACCCGTGGAGGGGCGCAGGCACGGCGTGGGTGCTCTGCCGGGGGAGGCGGTGGTGTACCCTGGAGGGCCGTGGGCCCTGTGTGGGCACTCCGTGGGCAGTGGCAACACTGCAGGAAAGGGAGCCAGCCCTGTCACAGGCACCTGGTCACAGGCGGTGGAGGACACGTGGTGGCTCTAAGGCCTCTGAGGAAAAACTTCCTTTTTATCTATGTCTAAGCTGCTATGTCTTTCCAGAAAGGGTAACCTTGAGCAAGTCAATTAATATGCTATGACTTTTTAAGCCTTTTTTTAATGTTTATTTATTATGAGAGAGAGAGAGACAGAGAGCACGAGCAGGGAACGGGCAGAGAATCCCAAGCAGGTTCCGCACTGAACCCACTATAATGTGAGATCATGACTTGAGCAGAAACCAAGAGTCAGACTCTTAACCAACTGAGCCATCTAGGTGCCCCTAATTTGCTATGATTTTTATCCGTACAAACAAGGTTATAGTGAAACTTAATATATGTGAAATGCTTAAAACAGTCCTTTGCCCATAGTAAAGTTACCAAATAATTAGTAGCTGTTATTATTATGCTTATATCTGGATTTTCAAGAAGGTATATCTTCCCCCCAAAAAGAGGATTGCCTTTCTAGGATTTCTAGAGTGGTTTTGAACACCTACAAGAGATATTCCTCTGCTTATTCTCATACCTGTATTCTTATACAAACATTAACAGTGGTCCCTGCAGGAGTGGTCTCCTTACGACTGCTTCACCTTTGCTCTTCTCTTTGGCACTGACAAGGCATTCGCGGTGGGAGTGCAGGGCCTCCTCCTCTGGGTGAACAGGTGTGCACCCACCCCCAGGAAGACATTTTCCTCAGGATCCCCATAGGTCTTTCTCAACTTTGCCAATGGGCCTGCTTCTAGAACTACTATATTCTTTATTTTTTTATTTGTTTATGTTTTTATTTTATTTTGGGGAGAGAAAGAGACAGAGAGCGGGCAGAAAAGAAGCAGAGCGAGAAGCAGACACAGAATCCAAAGGAGGCTCCAGGCTCTGAGCTGTCAACACAGAACCTGATGCAGGACTCGAACCCACCAACCAGAAGATTATGACCTGAGCTGAAGTCTGACACTTAACCAACTGAGCCACCCAGGCGCCCCTAAAACTACTATATTCTTGTTGAGTGTTGGGCCACAAAAAGTATAAAGTGATAAGAATTTTTATATTATTTACAAGTAACCAGGTGCATTGATCTAATTTTATGAAGAGTGGAAAGTTATCTTTACAACTGAAAATAATATTCCTAAGTTGAGTAATATTAATAATGATTTAGGAATCAGGAAGAAATTATATCTTAGACTGCATTGAAATTATATCTAAACATACAACTGACCAGATATGCCCAAAGCCTGTTGTCTTCTGTTGGATAGAAATTCAGGCACATAGATCCAGTGTTGTGAGAAGGAAGATGTGTAGCCTGTGCCTTCTAATGTCAGGTGATTATCTTCTAGCGCATAGAGGGAGACAGAGAGACGTGCCCAGAAGATAGTGCGCTCAATTTTGAGTAATGCTAAGGTTTAAAGAGCAGTTCCAACTTCTTGGTCTCAGGAGGCCTTTATACTCTTTAAAATTAATGAGAACCCAAGAAGATTTTTTTAGTGTGGATTATATTGATTAATACTTACTATATTTGAAATTAAACTGAAAATATTTAAATATGTATTACTTCACCTAAAAATCCCAATAATAAGCCCATTAATAACAAATAGTATTTTTATGAAAAATATTCTGTAAAACAAAACCACTTTAGTGGGAAGAGTAGTATTGTTTTATGTTTTGCTGATCTTTTTAATGTCTGGACTAATAGAAAACAGTGGAGTATCATTTCTGCTCTGCATTCAAACTGTTGTGGTATCATGCATCCTGTGACCTCTGGAAAACTCCATTGTGCACAGGTGAGAAAGGAAAATAAAGTCTTCAGAAAATAGTTCTGGCCATGTGGGCCACCTGAAAGGGTGTCAGAGACCTCCCCAGGCCCCTCTTTGAGAAATAAAGGTCTGAAGTATTCCATTTATCAGATAACCTGTGGTGCAGAGTTTTGAGTACTACTGTAATAGTAGGTATAGAGAAATCACCAACCAATAGTAGATATAGAAAAATTTGCCATTTCCAATGGCAAATTTCAAGAACATTTTATACCCAAAATATATGCCTGATTTAAAAACAAACAAACAAAAAAAGACCTAAGTCTGAACTAACTCAGTGGAGTTAGTTGTTTCCTTACATGTTATCTTCCTATTGTAGTGGACATACCATCACAGTTTAAATCTCCTGGAGCAAATTCCACTCTATCCACACCCAAAAGAAAGTGGTTCAGGCAGTCTTAGATTACCCAGTGAAGACTTGGGAGTAGTAGTTAGATCAGACTATATCAGATGGGGAAAATAGCCCCTAAAATAACTAAGAAAATAGGCCAGGCAGACAGATAATATCAGTTAACAATCTGGTATGTGGAGGGAAAAACTTGCCCCCTTTACCTTCTTCCAGGGGACTGGAGGCCATGAATGTCTTAATTTCCCTTACTTTGAGTGGTTGGTTTTCCAAATAGCATTAATCACCTACGAGTCAAGACAAATAAGATTGGATAAAATGAAACTAGAGGAAATCATTCATTTGCTGCAGCAAAAGAATCTATGAAATTTGTGTGAAAATATGTAAATTTAGCATTGTTTCCAATGGCAGTGAAGCTGGAACCCCAGTTCTGGTTGTATATTTTTCTGAAATTCTGTTTTGCTCTCGTCCCCAGCCACACTCCTTACTCTCACAGCCTCCTTTTGCAGTGCCAAGCAGAGAGCCTGCTGTTGCTGCTCCAGGGCTAACCCCAGTCCTCTGTAGCTCATTACATGCCCAAGAGCATTGAGAGTCAGGGGCCAGAGAGCTGCCTTTCTCAGCCAAAAGTTCTCTAAATGGATGTACCCATTGGTGTTCTCTGAGCATGCATAGCTTACTCAATTCCATGCACCATTCTTGCCTGAGGATGGGGAACATTGGCTCTTACTAACCCCAAGAGAGATAGATGAGTGTGGACACCATTTCAGATTCTTAGGCCAAATTTATGACACTTTTTTCTGGAGATGCTCTCACATTGGTCCCCTCCACCATAAACTCTTGTGTACTTCTATTAGATTTTGGCAGTTTCTAGAATATTCCACAAATACAAACTACAGGCAAGAAAATGAATTTTTCTTCCTTCTGAGAAATAGGTGACTTTGCTTCTTAATCAATACCCAAAGCCCTTTGCAGCATGAAAAGAAGTCTTCAGTCAGCCAAGCTTATAGATCATTCTGCAGAAGGCATTTATCATAGATGGTCGGCTATCTCTAGCTGCTCCATACTGTGGCAGTTTCATAGATAGAACACATGCCTTGTTCCCACTCCTCTCCATCAACCACTGCAGACTTCACCACCTTTACCTAACACATTTCCTTCTCAAGCAGAGACACATGGCAGCAAGGAACACTAGCATTACAAATTGGAGAACCACCAAATCCTAGAAGGGAGGAAAATGAGGCCAAGAGAGATTTCAGGACCTGCCCATATTACAAGATGAAAGGTGTCCTCTCTACACCCCATTCTGCCTCCAGCAGTCTGTCAGAGCAAATCCCATCTACAGCAGCATTGATGAGATTGGGGATGTGTACCTGAAGGCATGATGGGGCAGCATTCTCTTCTGAACAACCTTCACCTCTATTGCAATCCTAAATCTCAATCAATCTCTGGGACTTACTTAGGTTTAAAAAGTGTGATACGCTTCATCCTTATTGTATCTCTCCTGAAGGGTCACTCCAAGAACTTTTTCCTAAGTATTCTAAGACACCTCTTACACTGTAACCAGTCACACTTAGGGGTGGCCCTTGCTTTAGAGAGAATGGAAGAGTTGAAAATCATTTTAAAGGAAATCTCTGGTCACATATCCTGTTTATGCTGTTGGTCATTGGAGTAAATATCTTCGAAAAGAGTATACTTTGCATTTATGAATAGTTGTATCTCTAATTTATTCTGTGCTGGTAGTTTACACACCTAGACTATTTATAAGAAAGCGGATGAGGGCTGCACAGGATCTCTGTACTATCTTTGCAACTTTCTATGAGTCTATAGTTCAAAATAAGGCTTTTTAAAAATCAAATGAATTACTGATTAAATAGTAATAAATAATAGTGAATTAAATTATATTACTTTTTAGGGAGCTTATTTGAATGTACCTAAAAACACCAATAATAGCCATAGCAGTTACCATTTATGCTACAGTAAGGCACAAAGGATACATTCCGTCTAGTCCCCACATCCACCCTGGATGTCCACAGTCCTGTGGCTGGGTGGATCATAGGCAGGCTGAGAGCAGACTTGTGTGTGACTAGAGAGGATGCTTGCTTCACTTTAAGACATTTCTCTCCACTGGTTACCACTGTTTTAACAGAGCCCTAGCTTTTTGGTTTTCAAAACTGATTATAAAAGTGTTATATATGTTCTGTTAAAATTTCAGAGCATCTGAAAAGCATAAAAGTGAAAGTAGGAAAAAAAAACCACCAAGAGTTCTATTATAAATCATTCCAGATATAAAGTTTCATGTTTCCAATTATTTTAATATATGTATTAACTTAGAAGCAAAATGGATTTATAAGCCCACACATTGTTGGGAATGTGAAACGGTGCAGCACTTTGTACCACAGTTAGGCAGTTCCTCAAAAAGTTAAACACAGAATTACTGTATGACCCAGCAAATTTCTCCTAGGCTATCTACCCAAGAGAACCGAAAACATAGTCCACACAGAAACTTGTTCATGGATGTTCATAGCAACTTTCATAACAGCTGAGAAGTAGAAACAATCCAAATGTCCATGAACTGATGAATGGATAATAAAATGTCATTTATCCATACTGTGGATTATTGAAGCAAAAAAGGAATGTAGTATTGATACACAAATGCTATAACATGGATGAACCTTAAAAACATGTATGTAAAAGAAGCAGGACACAAAAGACCACATTTTATATTATTCCACTTATATATAAAGTCCATAAAAACAGCAAGTAGATGTGTAGCAAGAGTGACTGCTGATGGGCACAGCACAGGAGTACCTGGGGTGGTATTGGCATGAGAAAACATTCTGGAAGTAGATGGTGGTGGAAGTTCCACAACTCAATGAATACACTAAAAACTGCACTGTGCACTTTAAAAGGATGAATATTTTAGTATGTTACATATCTCGGTTTTTAAAATTTGGATTTAGGGGCTCTTGGGAGGCTGAGTTAAGTGTCTGACTATTAATTTCAGCTCAGGTCATGATCTCATGGTTCATGGGATCAAGACCCAAGTTGGGCTCTGCACTGACAACATCCAGGTTGCTTGGGATTCTCTCTGTCTCTCTTTCTCTCTCTGCCCTCTCCCACCCACAAGCATGCAGTATGCAAACAATAAATAAATAAATAAATAGCTTAAAATTTAAATTAAAAAAATAAAATAAAAATTGTGTTCTGCAGTAAAGAATTTGGATGCTCATATTGCATGACATCACACAGAAGGGAGTATAACTCTTTCCATGAACTATCAGCAATTCCCAGAGACCCCAATCAAAATACTTGGTACTAGTCAGAGTGGCTAAAATGAGCAAATCAGAGAACTCTAGATGCTGGCGAGGATGTGGAGAAACGGGCACCCTTCTACACTGTTGGTGGGAATGTAAACAGGTACAGCCCCTCTGCAAAACAGTGTGGAGGTTCCTCAGGAAACAATAGAACTCTCCTAGGACCCAGCAATAGCACTGCTAGGAATTTACCCAAGGGATCCAGAAATGCTGAGGCATAGGAGCACATGTACCCCAATGCTCATAGCAGCACTCTCCACAATAGCTAAAAC
>JAESUZ010003421.1:0-172371 GCA_017311185.1 Proteles cristata cristata
TTTTTCTTTAAACCTTCAGAGGCCTGGTTGTTAGCGGCTGTAGGGCAAGGTAAATACAGATTTCAATCCCTAACTGAAACGGCGTTTACCTCACCTCCAGAATTGGTCATTAACGAAGAAGTAGGTCTCTTCCCTGTAGTAAACAGCTGCATCGATTGCACGGACGCTGCTGGGGAAGCCATAGCTTGAGATGTCCTTCGGATAACCGGGCTCAATGTCATAGCCACCCAGAGCCCAGTACTGGCTGCCTGCCAATGATTCAGGTCATAGGTTAGACAGGGTTCTCCCATTCCTATAAAATTGAGGTCACTTCTTGGTCTTCATGTAAAGTCAGCATAGAAACAGCAATGGGACGACTGCCTTTAGCAGACACAGGTGGCCAGGTAAGCTCGCTGGGCTGTAATGGCCTTAGTGGCCCCCCGGCACCTCCAGAGACCGCAGCATCTCAGCCTGGCGCTCAGGCCGTGACAGCCAGGTTCCTCCTACGTCCTGACACGTCTATGCAGGGACCGCATGACAGCCGTGGGGACCCCGAGAAGAGTACACCGGGCATGGGGCTGGGAGAACGCTCCGGGGGCCTAGGAAGGTTTCCTCGGTTCGCAGACGGGGAAGCTGAGGCCCGAGGAGGGGCAGCCGCCCCAGTGCACGCAGCAGCTGGCGGCGGGACCCGGGCCCAGCCCGGCTCTCCGCACGCGTGCGGCCCGCGTAGCCCGCTGTCACCCGCTCGGCTCCGCTGGGGCCACAGGAAGCCGTGCCCTCCCCGCGGGGACGACCGAAGTGAGACGACGGCCGGGCCGTTACCTTTAAACAGGAAAACTAGGTCCTTGTCTGGGTCCTCGTACGCGGCCTGGATGCCGTCGGGCAGCGCCGGCCAGAACAGAGAGACGAAGTTGAGCCCCACCTCCGGCATCTGGGGGTGAACTCTCCAGAAGTACCTGGCGGAGCACGGCGGGGGGCGCCTGAGCAGGCATCCCGGGCGCGTGGGAGGTCGGGGCGCGTGGGAGGGTCGGCGCGTGGGAGGTCGGGGGCGCGTGGGAGGGGTCCGGGCGCGTGGGAGGGTCCTGGGCGCGTGGGAGGGGGTCCTGGGCGTGGGAGGGTGGGGGCGTGAAGGGTCGGGGGCGCGTGGGAGGGTCGGGGCGCGTGGGAGGTCGGGGGCACGTGGGAGGGTCAGGGAGCGCGTGGAGGGTCTGGGCGCGTGGGGAGGGGGTCCCGGGCGCGTGGGAGAGTCGGAGCGCCGTGGGAGGGGTCCCGGGCGCGTGGGAGGTCCCAGGCGCGACAGAAGTCGGGGAGGGCGCGTGGGAGGGTCCCGGGGCGCCGTGGGGAGGTGTCCGGGCGCGTGGGAGGGTCAGGGGCGCGTGGGAGGGGTCCAGGCGTGGGAGGGTCCCGGGGGCTTGGGAGGGGTCCCAGCGCAGTGTCCACCTTTACAGGGATGGCGTTCGTGTGGTGGGCGCTTCAGTGTTTAGGGGAGGTCACAGGCGTGACCTTGTCCGATTACATTTTGTCCCGTCCCCTGCTCACACCCTGATCTCACTGTAGTCCCTACAACGTGACTGAGGTACGCTCAGCCCCTGGTGGTACAATCACGAAGCAGCCAACGGAAAACTGAATAATTCAACCAGGGAGATGATTTGCCCTCCAGCTTCTGAAGGGATAGTTCCCTTTTACTGGACTGAATTTGGGTGGATGGGACTGGGTGAGGTTTCGTGTCTGGTAAACTCACAGGTGGAGCTCGCATCTGTGACACTGCCAGCAACACCTGAATGTGTATGCATGTTTGAGGTCGTGTCTTTCTTTTCTTTCTTTTCTTTTCTTTCTTTCTTTCTTTCTTTCTTTCTTTCTTTCTTTCTTTCTTTCTTTCTTTCTTTCTTTCTTTCTTTCTTTCCTTTCTTTCCTTTCTTTCCTTTCTTTCCTTTCTTTCTTTCTTTCCTTTCTTTCCTTTCTTTCCTTTCTTTTTTTAGTAATTTTCCTGGATTTTTCAAGTTACCCAGAAAACATGGTCCCTTTCAGTGAGGTGCACGTGCACAGATTTCAAAGGAAAAGCTGAGTGACATGTGATGTGGGACTCAATTAGAATCCAGTTCTAAGTTATGCCAGTCAAAGGAAGAAGTAGTTCAACATACTTGTCTTTAAAGAATAAGATTTCTCCACGGAGGGTGGTGATGGCATCAAACGACAGATTGGGGTCACAGGCTGTGGGTGTGGTTGGTCCCGTCGGTTGGACAGGGTTGCTTGAAGGTCCTTAACAAAAACAACAAACAAACAAACAAAAAACAAAAAACAAAAAGAAAAAAGAAAAAAAAGAAGCTTTTTTAAGCCCAAGTTCAGTGTGACTCTTGGAGAAGCCCTGACCCTCCTCAGAAAGGGAAGTGTTTCTGCATGGAGAGAAACGCTGCCACACTCTCTCTCAAGGCGTTGAAGGAAATGTGCATTTGGCCCTCTTAAACTTATTATCATTATTTCAATTAACCATTGAATGATTTGGTGATTTTCAGGGACAGAGTTCCCTGTCAATACGTGAAGTAAAGCAATTTGAATTCTTTGCCCCCTCCCACCCCCGCCCTCTACTTTAACATCTGAGTCCCATCCTTCTCCCCCTCCTTGGTTCTTTCTTCATTTTTGTCACTCACGATCCATTTCTTGCTTCCCCGCCAAATCCACCTTTAGGAAAGGAACTAGTATTGGTCCTTGAACCTGTAGCATAAACCTAAGTCATCTCCTAGCTGTATTTTTTTTCCTATGGGTATTTGTGTCTTCATGTTTTTTTTCACTGTAGAATAAAGAGCTATCCTGGTAGTTAAGAAAATTGAAAACACTGATGGGAAAAGGAAGGAGGTGTTTTTGGGGGAAAGGAGTTGGGGAGGTTAGAGCAGGTCTCGTCATTCTGGAAAATTCTATCGTAATGAGAAGGTTCCTGAACTGTGGTCCCTGGAGTGCCTGGCTCTGTGATGTTGTCCCCAACTCCGCTCCACACTGGTTTACAGACCTTCTGACCTTCTCACAGGTTTCTCGTTCTTACAGCTTCTAGAGCCCATGAGGGCAGAGAGAGGAGATGTACAAGGTCTCGACTTGTTTAAGTCCCTCTCTAAGGAGCATCAGCAACGTCCTTGAAAGATGTTTCTTTCTCTGCACCCTCCACTGCAATTCCCGCTCTGTTCTCCACAGACAATGTGTTTATTATGTGCAGGATGCATCTGCTTGCTGGCATGTTTCTTGAAATGCCTTCTTTGCCTATATGCACTTTAATATACGTGGAATCATATACTGTGCAATCTAAACACTGCGTAATATGCATCATTCTGTTTCTTTTCCATGAAGCGCAAAGTTTTAAAGACCCATCTCTGTTGTTGCCACATGCACATCTAATTCAATGGTGTCCCTGCCTAGCATTACTCTATGGTGTGTATCCACCAAATTTGACAGGTACCTTCCTCCAGAAGACCCCCAGCAGCCCTCCAACTTCCACCACCACAGACAAGACCGGGAAGAACATCCTTGATGTGCCTACGCCTCACCATGTACCATAGGGTTCTTCCAATGACCTTACCATAGATGGCCTGAATGCCATTGATGTCATCTTGGGGGAGGGTGTAGTTACTGGGTTCACGGAAAGCATAGTTGGGATACATCAAGGCACCTGGGTCGGTGGAGTGAGACAGCCCCAAGGAATGGCCAAATTCATGGGCAGCAACGAGAAACAAATTATAATCTGCAATGCAAGCACATGTGGGGAATGGCTCCAAGTGGATCCAAGGGTGGAGAAAATATGATCTCAAGGAATGCAGCTTCCAAGCCAAAAGTGCCTGGAGAAACCGCTCTTCCCATGCCTGTCTTTTGCATTTTCCCTGCAGGCTCCTGAAGAAATGGAGGCTGGAATCAATCAAGGTAGGAGTGAGAGGTTCAGACTAAGTGAGGGTCTCATCAAATCTTCGAACCAAGAAAAGCTGCCTTCACTCTGAGGCTGGTATTCCACGAGTGTGGACCTGAGGCTGAGAGACATGATGGCAGGGCCATCACGTTCTCCTGACACTCAGCAGGCCTCTTCAGCCTCCAGTCTCATGAACAGGTAGTTAGAAAAGATGCCTCTGGGCAGCGAGTAGCTTCAGATGCAGGTGGACCCGCTTTGCCTCCCTAATCACCCATCACCGGGCACCAGCTCTTCGCTGATTCTCAATTCTCCAGGCAGCTTCAAGGATTCTCCATCAGAAAGACACAAACCCTGCTCACCCCCATCTCCGACTTCCAGGAGCTGCTTTTCCCAGCTGGGGTCCCAAACTTCCAAGGCTCATACTCCTAGCAAACAGCACCCAAGCTTCCTGGCCAAGTCTAAGACCTCCTCACTTGCCCAGCAGGTGTGAGGCCTTGACTCGTGATGTGAATCCTTCACTCTGGCCATCTCACAGACATGCTGAGCATTTTGTTACACACCTACCTCTTAAAAAATAGTAATTATGGTTGTAGAGTACTCCCTATGCTAGAAAGTATACTGCTATTTAGTCCTTGCAATATTTGTATGAAGTATCATCAGAACTATTTTTACAGTAAAGGAACTGAATCCCACAGATTTCAGTTCTCTCCTTAGGGGTCTTGCAATAATAAGGGGGAAAGCTGGGGTCAAATCCAGGCATAAGGACAAGACCCACGCTCTGACTACGATGTTCAGCTTCCTGCTGATAATTAGCCTAGTGCAATTCTACCCATGCTCCAAGGCATTTTTGTCTTGACCATCACATCCTTGTATTTTTGCATTCATGAATGCATCTCAAAAACAGCTCTGAGTGACGGGACCTGAGTGCCAAACAGATCTGAGGGACCTGTCGTGGTGCACGCACTAGAAGGAGAGAGGAATGCCAACAACTCGGATGGCACCGAGCAATGAGGAGAGCAGCTAGCGAAGGAGACACAAGACTGTCAGGATTCTGAGGGGAAAGTCCTCGTTTCCAGCTGCAAGACAAGACGGGGGTGGTATGTGACACAGCATAGAAAGAGATTTTTTTTTTTAAAAGATTTTATTTATTTCTAGGAGAGAGAGAGAGAGAGACAGCGTGAGCAGGGGAGGGTCAGAGAGAGAGGGAGGCACAGACTGAAACAGGCTCCAGGCTCTGAGCTGGCAGTCAGCACAGAGCCCGACGCGGGGCTCGAACCCACGAACCGCGAGATCATGACCTAAGCGAAAGTCGGACGCTTAACCGACTAAGCCACCCAGGCGCCCCATAGAAAGAGATTTTGAAAGGGGCCCTTGGGGTGCAATGTGAGGAAATGTAGGGAGGTTGGGAAGCATGTGGTGTGATGTGGGAACAGCGAGTGCACAATGTGGCTGCGGCATATGAAACAGGAAGACAGCCATGAGACATGAGGTTGCAAAACTACCAAGAGCCTTCAGTGCCAAGGAAAGGTATTTGGAGATAATTTGGTCTAGAAAACATAAACACTAGAAGTTTAAGCAGGAGAGTAATGTAGTCCAAGATGGGCTTTCCAAATACAATTTTTGTTGCCATGCTAGGAAGAATTAGAGGGAGCAGAGACTGGAGGTAAACCATCCAGGCGGGAATATGTATCATTTAGTTCAGGCAAGAGGTAATGACCAGGTGGACCAGGGGGGAGGGCAATAGGAATTCTAAGTAGTGGAGATTGTCGCCTGTCTTAGGGGACACACACCTCCTAGCACAGGGACTTGGGTAGAATAAACATTCACATGTATGTGGAGAAAATGGTGGGAGGAACAAGTCCCAAGCAAGGATAAAAGGTTCCTATTTTCTTCCTTTCCTATTTTCTAGGAAGTGTTCTGTAGCGTATTGTTACCCGTGGCCTTGTAAAGTACCACACGATCTGAATATACCTGTGCTTATCTTCAATCCTTCCCCTTCAGGTGATCTGACTTTGCTTATTATGAGTCTTCTCCCGAAAGGGATGGTTTGTCACACAGGAAAACACCACTGAAAAAGAGCTCTGACAACATGAAATAATTCAACAAGAAAGATGGCGGCTCTTTTCTAAGTGGGATAGTTTTCTACAATGAGAGTTGAGTTTCCTAAAGGAACCCAATTATTTCTGGATTTCCAAAAATAAAGGCCTTTTCCAAACATCATTACATTTCAGAATATTAAAAGAAAGATACAGGGGCGCCTGGGTGGCTCAGTTGGTTGGGTATCCAACTTGGGCTCAGGTCATGATCTTGCGGGTTCGTGGGTTCAGGCCCTGCGTTGGGCTCTGTGCTGACAGCTAGCTCAGAGCCTGGGGCCTGCTTCAAACTCTGTATCTCCCCCTCTCTCTGACCCTCCCCTGCTCACACTGTGTCTCTCTCTCTCTCAGAAATAAAGAAAACATTTTAAAAAATTAAAAAAAAAAAAGAAAGATACAGGCTAAAGTAGCGGTCAGCAAACTTTTTCTGTAAAGGTTTAGATAGTAAATATTTTAGGCTTCATGAACCACATGGCTTCCGTAGGATGTACTTAACCCTGCTGTTGTACCATGAAAATATCCATAGATGATACATAAACAAAGGGACCCTATTTCAGTAAAACTTTATTTATATAAACAGGACCAGGAAGGATTTACCCATCATGCATAGCCTTTTGATTTCTATCCTAGGAAACAAGGTCAGTAATTAGCCTTAGGGCTTTTTAAAAACCTGAATGGACTTAATATTATGAGGTAGGAAAATTTTAAAATGGTCCGTTTGTGTGGTTTGAAATGTTACAACAGCTTGGATGTATGTGTATGGATGTAGGTGGTGCTGCTAATGTGACAAAGTTTATTCAGAAGCTGCATGTTGACATGACCTTGGTTAACTTACTGTTGGAATCTGCGGTCCATGTTTCTTCTTCGTCGAAGTGAGCATCTCCCCCAATGCCTTGGCCTGGCTGAAAGGCATGAGCAAGGATTCCATTGGGTCCATCAAATGGAGAATTGTCACCATGATCTGAAATAAAACTGTCTGTATCAGGTCCTTGCTGAGTCTCCGGTTAGCCCAGGAAAGTAAAATTGAGCTCGAGGGCAGAGGGCCTACCTCCTTGGACAAAAGCGATACTGATATCTGCCTCTCCCTGTGAGATTTGGGTGAAGGTCAAGGGTGATGGTTTCGTCCAGAGTTCAAAGGCGTCCTTAATGGCGGATTCCACCTTAGTGTCTGGCAGCTTCGTGGTGTACTTCGTGATCCTTTGAAATGAGAACATGGCATGTCACCAGACAGAGCTCATCCACTTGGGAGCGAGTGGTGTATGTGACACACTGCCCTGGACAGGGTGTAAGGAAGGGGTGCAGGGCTCAGGGCTATAGACAAGTCCCCCCATATCTTTAGACTCAATTTCTTTATTCTTAAGAAGAGAATCGTAACATAGCTCCCTCTCATAGGGCTGTTGTGGGACTAAATACACGTAGAACCTTCTGCTCAATACTCAGCAGATCATGGTATTCCAGAGATCGTTCTCATCGGGATGCATGGAGGGTAATGAGTAAGCCTTTGTCAGGGCCTGAGTGGGGTTCACACAGAGACAGCCTGACGTTGCCATCATCCCTTAGGCCGCTGGAGGAGGAGCACAAAAACATCAGGCTTTGGGGTGAGGACAGCCTGTGGGGTCTTTGCTCTTTCCCTCCTGGCCTCACTCACTAGACCCTGATCTCCCCAGGGTGAGGACACAGTGTCCTGTGTGCCGTGCATCTTACAACAGTGCCTGGCACACCACATGCTCATGAACACCCTTAATGAACTCTGAAGCTCAGAATCTCACCTGTAGGTCAGGTTAGTTCGTTCCCACTTGGGATTCCCCGGGGTTACCATAAAGCCCCCGTTGTCAGGCACCCCGCAGCGAGGCTTCCTCATCATCTCCAGGGTCTTCTCATCTGGTTTTCCCGTCTCATTCAACCCAAAGAATCGCTGCATCTCTTTGAGCTTCTCAACAATCACACTGGTGGTGTTCCTCCTTTCGGACCGATATTCACTCCGTGGTAGCTGGTAGAACATTTCCAGGTAAGCCTGGGTGAAGAGAGACACGTAAGGGGACTCGCCGTGTCATTTCCATCAGGTCCCTGTGCCTTCTGGCTTCCTAAGTCACCCTCAACAGTCTAAGAAACTGGTCATCATGGGAACAAACACAGACTTGTAAGTCGGCTTTGAGAGAATGCAGTCTGTTGGTCAGCACGGCCCCTTCATTTGGCGCTCCAGGTAATGTTTATACATAAAAAAAAATAGCTATTTCATAAGGGATGAGGTCCAAGTCCTCATGCAAAATCTCATACGTAGTCAGGAGACTGTATAAGTAGTGCTAGCATTTACTGATTTAATTTTTTTTAAGTTTATTTATTTTGACTGAAGGAGGGAGGGGGAGAGAGAGCGGGAGAGAGAACCCTAAGCAGACACTGCTGACACTGTCAGCTCTGAGTGTCAGATGTGGGGCTCCAACTAATGAACCGTGAGATCATGACCTAAGCTGAAATCAGGAGTGTGACCCTTAGCCAACTGAGCCACACAGGTAGGTGCCCCTAACATTTATTGATTTCTTGAGGTATTAATTGCATCAGGGCAGATTCTCTTTTATATGTCTTTTTGCTCCTCTAGAGACATTTTAGTCCCTGTCACTAAGAAACGGAGGTGCATGGATGGAGGGAAATTGTCAAGATGACAATTCAGGTCCCAGACTTTCCTGATGCTTCTCAAGGGAGAAGTGACAGCTTTGCAAGAACTCCAGGTAGGTTTAGGACAATGGCACAGTCACCGACATTAGCCTTTTATCCACCATGGCATTTCTGGAAGCGGCCAGCTCTGCACAGCAAGTAAAGGTTCTGAGGGTGGGAAGCAGACTCTGAGTCTTCCTCCTCTGACCTGCAGCAGCCAGAGCACCTTGGCCAGTGACACACAACAGCGCTTGCGGGTTCAGATCGGCCTGGGTTCAAATGTTAGCTCTGCCCTAGATTAACTGAGCTTTTGGACACATCACAGAACTGATTTAAGATTTACTTCAGTCTTCAAAGTGGGACTAACAATCCCCCCGCGCAGGGCTGCAGCGAGGTTGACGGGAGACAGTGTTCGGAAACGCTTAGCGGGGTGTCTTGTGCAGAGTTAGTCCTCGTGAGCTCTAGCTATTCGCC
Organism: Proteles cristata cristata; assembly: GCA_017311185.1. Taxonomy (NCBI): domain Eukaryota; kingdom Metazoa; phylum Chordata; class Mammalia; order Carnivora; family Hyaenidae; genus Proteles; species Proteles cristata. Next base: position 9,085 of record JAESUZ010003421.1, read on the forward strand.
TGGGGCTTACTATTCCCAGCGCAGGGTGTATTCAAGAGGGAAGGAAACAGAAAACGCAACAAGAAGAATGCTTTTCCAAAACTGCAGTGCTAAGAAAATTGTGTGCGACAAATCCGTGACAGCATGCCCAGTGTCTCTTCAAAACACGGCCTGACTCTTGTACTGCGGAACAATGGAAATAGCTATGGGTTTTGCTTTGATGGTGCGTCCAATAGTTTATAAACAGCCTTACAGTCCGGAGAGGAAATCTCACTGCACTACACGATGATTTCTACTTCCTTCTGATTTCCTGCCCTCATGCTCTCTGGTCCGCCTGAGATTTCTGGCTTCAAAGACAAGTCCGTACAGACAACACCAGACATGGAGTACGCGCGCGAGAAAGAAAATCATTTAGTTTTGTAATTAAAACCATTCCTTAGCAACGGGCTCCCCAGCCAGAGGAGGCCCAACAGCGATATCTTCTCTGGGTTCCACGAGCCCCACTTGGATCCCTTCAAATGCCCAAAACGAGATGTTCAAGCCCAGACAAAGCATCCACACAATTCTGTTCAGGCTGATTTAACTGAAAAAGAAGGAACAACCCACACAATTTCCTAATAAGTGGTATCAACCACCCACCTGCCGGATGATCAATGTACCTGAACAATTTGCGTGGGCTCCTCTTCCGGGGGGGATCCCCGATGCACCGGAAAGGCCCCGGAAAGCTGCAGGAAGAGTGAGAGCAGAAGCGGAAGCATCTTCAGACTGAACTTGGCCTTTCCGGCAAACACTGCCATCCTGGCCCTGCTCTGTGCCCTCGGGGCAGGGCCCTCCCTCCTGGGTACCCTCCAGTTCAGCAAGTCAGATGTCCCTCACTGCTCTCTTCTGGTCCCTTATAAAAGCTGCGTCTTAAACAATTGCCACACCAGGAATGTGAAGCAACACGGGTTAATTACCTCGGAGACTTTTGCAACGCTCTAATGTGATTTAGGGCTCCAAAACAGGGCGGGGGTGTCTTTCCACAGAAAAGAAAGTACAAATTGCTATTTTTTGCTCTTAGGGTATTTAGTCTGAGATTTACTCTTGCCAAGTTGTCCGGTCTAGAAGAAAGAAAGGAAGATTAGTCCTGAAGTGCATGAACAGCAGTTACCTGTGGGTTTACACTTTCTAGGTATGGAAGGTGTTAATTTATGCAGGAGGTATTGTTAGATTAATGGTACTTATCTTGGGGGCAAGGAGCCCAGCAGAGATCTCTGGGTGTGAGGAGACCGTGCCTGGGCGTCTGGTCAGCAAGCCGGGTCCATGTGGGGTCCTGGGGCAGCTTCGGGGAGATGGGGTGTGGGGTCCAGTGTAGTAGGGACCCCCCCAGGCTGCACGCTGGATTCTCTGTGGAAGGAAGAAAGTGGTAGTGATGGGGATAATGGTAAACAGTGTGCTCTGTGTCCACGGTGTCCCACACGTACGTGCCGCACGTCTGCTGGCCCACGAGGAGCACCGGCTTCAGGATGCGACAACCCAGGGCCCGGGCTTCGGCTTATGGAGGACAAGATGGTGTCTATGTGTCCCCGGGGGGGGTGTGGGGAGAGGGTTTCCAGACCCTGTGGCGGCAAATGGCTGTGCTGGTTAGGGGCCCCTGGCAGGCATTAAATCCTGTCACCCGCTCCCACTTAGTCTGACATGCAGGTAGATCACATCACTATACAGTCTTTGTGTTCATTTACATATGTTTACATGTCTCCTGCAAGGACAGGTGTGTGGTGTACTCATGTGTTTACCAACTTGATCGACATGTATGAGACAGAGCAGGCGTGGCTATGGAAATAAGGTCTTTGTGGGAGATGCCATATAGTAACTAGTTCAGGTCCCTCCTGAAGTTTCTCACGAGCTTTGTGAAAATCTAAAGAAATGTGTCTCAGGTTACAGCATAACTGAGCAGTATATTACGGTTCCTGGTGTAGATCCCTGCATTTGCCCAAACATTTCCTGCGGCCTACCGTATGCCAGGTGCTGTGATGGGTACTAGATTATGGTAGGGAGTTCTTGGCGGTTTGGAGGAAATGCTATGGGAGTCTGGAGGAAAAAGCAATGGGCGGGGGAAGGTGGAATCGAGGAGGGCTTCATGGACCAGGTAGAGTTTGAGTTGGACCTTGAAGGGGAAATAGAATGTGGTCATGCAGAGATGTGGTAACCCCTGCCCCGTGTGCACATCGGATCTCCTCGGGTTGTTCACTCCGTTCTAAGGTCATGATCATGGCAAGCACCCCTGAGTGCACAACTTCATCAGGATGTGGCTTCCTCCACTCTAGATCTTTAGTGACAAAACCTTTTCTAAGATTGCCTTAACACTGCTCTACCCTGTGTTGAGATATCTTGATGCGTTGGGCTTGTTTTCAAAGTTCATAAAGGTACTTTCTTCTGAACACACCGTTAAGTGATTTAGACAAGAAGCCAAAACTTGTGTTTGTATAAATGTTATGAATTCTCCAGAAAAATAAAAATAGAAGTACCTTATGTTCTAGTAACCCGTTTCTGGGTGCTTACCCAAGGAAAAGGACAACCCTGCCACTGTGACAATACGGATGGCCCGAGAGTGTTATGCTAAGTGAAATAAGTCAGACAGAGAAAGACAAATACTATATGATTTCACTTATACTTGGAATAAAAAAACCAAATGAGGGGCGCCTGGCTGGCTCAGTCAGTGTGGCATGTGACTCTGGATCTTGGGGTTGTGCGTTCGACCCACATGTTGGGTGTGAAGATTACCTAAAGATCTTTTTAAAAAAAAAAAACACCCTAATGAACAAACAACAAAAAGGAAACAGACTCAAACATAGAGGACGAGGGGTTGCCAGAGGGGAGGGGAGGGGGGGTGGGGAGACAGAAGAAGTGGGTGAAGAGGGTAAGAAATAGGAACTTTTGGTTATCTAACAGGTGGTTGGCGGAGATGGGAAGTACAGCCTGGGGAATATGGTCAGTGATACCATAATAAGCTTGTGCGGGACGGATGGCCGCAAGGCCCACCGCGGTGAGCACGTGGTTGTGTGGAGACCTGACACATCACGATGCTGTGCACCAGACGCTCCTATTGAAAACTGGAGCCGTGACGAGAGGTGGAGAAGGCGACGTAGATTTTCTGGGCCTCCATTTCTGTTTCTGAGTCCTTCCTTCACACCTGACCACCGCCTGCCTGCCTGCTGTCTGTGCATCACCCCTTCTGACACCTGGAGCCCAGACTGCTTTCAAGCCCTGTCTCCCCTCAGTAAATGTACTACGTGGAAAGGGTTGACTATCAGTCATTTATACTCTAGTGTGAACTCAGAGGCTCTCTGCCTTTTAAGTCAACCTACTTGAAAAAAAAAAAAAGCAAAAATTTGTTAAAAATGAAGGCTTTGTTCCATAGAATAGGAGTTTCAGATTGAGTAAGAAGATGGAGGAAATTAAGTTTGGGACAGAGACGACTGTCTTTGGATTCAAAGCAACGGTGGATCTCCCTATTTCTCCCTCTGGCAGCAACCCCGTCTGATTATCTGATTTGCTGTCCCACAACAGAGATAGCAAGTTGTACTGTTATAGCTCAGTTTTTCATCTTAGGCCCAAAGAATTGAAACTGTAAGACTTAATCTGTTTTCTCTTTGATTAAAAAAAAAAAAAAGGTCCAGCCAGCTGGGATGGGCGTAGGTGGCAGGGAAAGCTGGCCGTGAGGATGTGTGCCTGAATTCTGAGGGGGAGTCGAGTTTGGTAATGGAGAGCGTGATCTGACGCAGGAAGCAGGTGCACCAAGCTCAGAAGTGTACCCATGGAGCACACGGCTAATCTGATTCATAGAGGCAAAGGAACACGTCTTGTGCATCACGCCTTTTAACTCTGCCGATAGGGATGGAGGTCTACATGTATGATCAAGTGAGCAGGGTGATTGCTGGGGTCAGATGTGAAGCGTGACGAACACTGCACTTGACCTTATGCTAACTGGGCTCAACTTTATCTCTGCCACTTCCTACTTGTGCAACTTCTCATAGCTCCACTCAGTTGTGAGTTCCACACGTCAGACCCCTCACACGGCCTCATGACGACTGGGGCACGTTGTAGGTGACAGCCTGTGCACGCCCTCCAGGGTGGGGTCTTCTTTGTGGGGTGAATGCGGCGGCCATGCGCCCACTTTGGGAACCGAGTTCGCAGTGTTGAAAAGCCCTTCTTTTCCAGAAAGAGAAGTGTTCACGGTTAAGCCACTGAGTGACGAAACAACTTCCATGCAGCTTCTGTCCGTGTCCAGAGCTCGGTGCAGCCAGAGGACACGTGGGAACTCCTGGTGCAGGCACAGGCGTTAAGTGGAAATCACGCCAACCATCACCCACGAACCGCTGTGCTGAGCTGTCAGCTGAGGTCAAGGTGTGTGCGGAGCGTCTGGACTCGGTCTCGGACACTCAGTCTCTCTCACGTCCCGTAAGCTGCATAACCACCAGAGGAAGTGGGGGGGAGTATCCTCACCTTAGGGTAAGGAGAAGGAGACTCAGAGAGCCCATCAAAGGCGCTTTTCTGTCGACCCTTCCAGTATCTCTCTCCTTCGCTCCCAGTGAGGAAAAATTCAGAATAAGCCAACGGTTCTTCCTCTTGGCTGTTTCTCATGATCTGCATTCAACACAGATCGGTGGGCTCGGCTCCAGCCACTGAGTCAGAGTCCCTGGGGTGGCTCCCGGGCGTGTCCGATTTCGGAGGCCTCCCAGGCAAGGCCGGAAAGGAGTTAGGAACCTCTGCCGTGGGGAGCCCGGTGGCCCGGTCTCCTGACTGTGGCTCAGGTCACGATCTCAGTGAGCTGGGGCCTGGTGTGAAGCTCTGTGCGGACAGCCGGCTGGCCTGGGATTCTCTCCCTCCTGCTCTCTCTGCCCCTGCCCCCACATGTGCGTTCTCGCTCTAAAAATAAGCTTAAAAAAAGAAAACAACCTTTGTTGCAAAGAGGATGGAGAAGGTAACCAGGGAGGGGACCATCACACCTCCAGGGCTGAAAAGCGGAACAGTCGCATCCTATGGGGAGATCAGCAGAGCCCAGGGGTGAATTCTGAACCGGTGGGCTGGATTCTGGCCTGGAGGTTGGGGTGGGTGAGAGGGAGGGCGAGGGGGTGGCTGAGAGGGAGGGGGAGGGCGAGGGGTGGGCGAGGGGGTGGCTGAGAGGGAGGGCGAGGGGGTGGGCGAGGGGGAGGGCGAGGGGGTGGGCGAGGGGGAGGGCGAGGGGGAGGGCGAGGGGGAGGGTCAGGGCACACGGGGGAGGAGGGCTGGGGTGCACCCGGGGCTAACAAGGTTCTGGGCCGATGTGCGCCCGGCTTGTGAAGAGAAGCAGGCGGCGCGGTGGCTAGAACCCACTGGTTGCGGGACAGGACTGGGCCGAATCAGTGCGGCTGACCTTGGCCGCAGCATCCAGGAGGGACCCCGGGCGGCAGGGAGTCGGGGGCGCCCGTCACGCCCTGGGTCCTTCTCCCGGACAAGGAGACCCAGCAGTGTGCGGGCTGCGGGCGAGGGCGGGCTGGGGGAGGACGCAGGCCGCCGCGCGTCACACTCGTGCCGGGGCGTCAGGCCCCCGGCGCGGGGGGTCCGTGGCGGCCGTGGCCCCCCAGCCCGCCGGGTCTTCCGGCCTGTGCTTCCGCGCAGCCGCAGGGCAGGCGGAGGGTCCCTGCGTGTCCCCACCCGGACTCGGCGCCACGCCCGCCCCCAGCGCCTCGGCTTCTGGGCCCGACGCTGCTGCGTGCGCCTCGCCTTCCCGCCGCCGCCCGGCCCGTGGCTGCGGGCTCGCAGGCCCCCGGCGTCCGGGCACGTCCGCGCGGCGTCCGCCTCGCGCCCAGCTCTCCGAGACGCCAGCGCCTGTCGCGTCCGTCACCCGACCCCGGGGACACGCCCTGCGTGGCGTCGCGGACGCGCGGGCGTTTCTGCGGCAGGACGCGCACCCTGGCCCGTCCGTCCGCGTCCGCCCGCGTGTGTCCCGCTGGGGGAGGGGAGCAAGACCTGAGCTCCTCGGCCTCGGTCACACGGCCCCGCGCGCCCCTGCTCCGCCGCCACCACACCCCACGCGGCGCCCCTGCTCCGCGCGCTCCTACGCCGCCACGCGCGCAGCCCTGCTCCGCCAGCACCTTCACACCCTCACGCGTGCCCCGCTCCGCGCATCCTCACACCGACACCCTGCACCCCTGCTCCGCGCGCCCTCACGCGGCGCCCCTGCTCACGCACCTTCACACCCTCCACGCGGCGCCCCCTGCTCATGGCACTTCTGTGACGCCCCCTGCCGCGGCGCCCCCCACTGTGACGCGGCTCGCGCACCTTCACACCCTCACGCCGCCCCTGCTCTTCACGCCCCCCCAAACCCATCCCTGTCTGGGTCGAGGGGAACCCCTCTGGATGAGCCCTGTGTCACATCTGCAGGGTCCCCACCAGACTCTGTTTGCGTCTCGGTCAACGAATCTCAACTTCTTTTTTTAGTCTAAAATGCCAGGAACCTGCCCCCCGCGCCCCCATTCCTGGCCTGTCAAGGGCAGCGCCCCGGCCGCCTCAGCTGCTTTGACGAGTTACCACAAGCCCAGTGCCCTTGAAACAAGAGCCGGATCATCTCACCGCCCTGTGGTCAGAGTCCGCTGGGGGCCTGTGTCTCGGGGCGACAGCCGGGGGGTGAGCAGGGCTCCGGTCCGTCCAGAGGCTCCCGGGAGCGTCCACCTCCTCGCTGCTCCGACTCCAGGGGCGGCCTGGCCGTGGCTCCTCTCTGTGGCCGCAAAGCCAGCAAGGCGGCTTCCCCCCACCCGCCTCCCTGCCTGCAAGGGGTTCGCCACTGTCAGGATTCAGTGATTGGATCGAGGCCACCTGGGTAACCCAGGCCACGCCCCCCCTCAAGGCCCTCAACCTTATTTGCACCTGTAAAGTCTGCTTAGCCACGTAAGCTAGCGTGTTCAGATTCCGGGGATGAGGCATCCTGCAACTGGGGCGTTTAGCGGCCATTGTTCCCCCTCCCAAAGGCCATCATCTTCAAGGCGAACGGAGGCAGGGGTCAGTAAATGCGTGGAGTGACTGCATCTGAGGATCTGCGGGTTGGCATGGGGTTTGAGAAGCCCATTAGGAGATTACGTCCTATAAAACCCCAGGATGACCTGCATCTACCCCAGGCCTCATTTTGACTTTGGATACTTAGACTATATCACTTGAGGTGTACTGAACATGCATGATAGGTCAGGTGTCGTCCTAAGTGCTTTTGCAAAGTCACTTTCATGTAAATCTCTAAAGCAGCAACAGGACCAGAGAGGTTAAGTGAGTGATTCAAGGTCACACAGCTAACAGGTAAATGGATTTGGGGACCCAGGTTAGGTTTTATAACCCCAGCTCCGGAGCTGTTTCTGTTAAAGCTCAGTGGAGTCATGGACCTGAGTTGACCTGTCATCTCAGGAATGTGTAAATGTACTAAGGTCACCATAGGAATATTCTGGCTCTTCCTTCTCCCCAGTTCTGCAAGTGACATTGCCTAGGGTGGGGGGTGGGGGGGGTGGGGCCTGAGCTGATGAGCCTGTGGGTCCTTACAGGCCACTGGTTGATCTTTTGAGGTGGGGTCAAGGTCTGGAGGCCTGGCTTTGACCTTTTGCCACCCCAACCTCCATTCACTTGACCTTGGACAAGTTCTTTTGTCTCTGTGCCCCAGATTCATGTCCCTGATGAGCCACTTACTGCTGTGGGGTCCTGAACAACTCACTTCCCACCCCGAAGTCTGGGTCTCCTCCGTGGTGCCCACGTGGCAGGAACGCTGTAAACACTGCAGGCCGGTGCGGGTGTGACAGAAGGCGCTCAGCCCACCGCCCAGCACCCCGTGCAGGAGCGACCCACTTCCGACAGCTGTGTCGGAGGCTGTCCCCCAGGACGGCCGCAGGTCCTCGAGGCAGCGCACCGAAAGCAGCTCATACACTGAAGTCTACAGGACTCACAAAAATCATGTAAGATACTCTCTTCATACAGGACTACACGCTTCTCTGTGAAGAGCGGCTTCCGACACTCAGCAGTATGGCAGGTAGACACACTCCCTGTGCCAGAGGGCCCGCTGCCAGGTCACTTTCTGTGTGTTCCTGGCGGACAGGAGAGCTTGTCGTCAGTGACAGGTGAGGCCTCCAGGACTACCGTGTGTCCCGGGTCAGATGTCCAGTGTCAAACAGGCGCTGCGAGGCTGGGCCCGTGGAAGCCGTGGAAGCGTGGACGCGGACACCCGTGGTCCGCGGTGGCGCTGGAGCCGGGCACGCCCGCGGGAGGCCACGAGGGGGCGCCGGAGGCCGCGGGGCGGCCCCGGAACAGGCCCGGAAGCACGGCCACCGGCTCCTTCCGGGAGGCCGGGGGGCGGGGCTTGGGACAGGCCGGTTGGTCGGACGACTGGACGTTAGAGGCTCACCCGAAGCTCGTGTAAATGCAGGTTGCTGTGGGTGAGACCCCAGGGCGGGGAACCCGCGGAGCGGCCACAGGGGCCGGCGGTGTGTGCGGCGCGGCGGCAGCTGGGGCTCAGTCACGGCCCTTAGGAGGCCCTGTCTGCCCAGGCCCGTGTGGGCCGTGCCCCGCGCGCGCCCGTCCTGGGCCTCCGCGCTGGCTGAGTGCCCCCAGGCTCCCCTCAAGGGACACCTTGTCCTGAGCGCTCACCCGACTACGCAGGCGCGAAGGAGCTCAGTGGACCCCGTGCCCCACGCTCTCCCTTCCCTCACCCTGCGTGCTCCCCATAGTGTGTGCCATCCTGTCTCTCTCTCTCTCTCTCTCTCTCTTTTTTTTACAGATAGTTTATTGTCAAGGTGGTTTCCATACAACACCCAGTGCTCATCCCCACAGGTGCCCTCCTCCATGCCCATCACCCCCCTTCCCCTCCCCCCCACACCCATCAGTCCTCAGTTTTTGTCAGCATTCAAGAGTCTCTCATGGTTTGCCTCTCCCCCTTTCCTCCACCATTTCCGCCCTTCTTCTCCCCCTTATTCCTCCATTAAGTTCCTCCTAATCCTCCTATACGTGCACACATATGATATTTGTCCTTCTCTGCCTGACTTATTTTGCTCAGCATAACACCCTCAAGGTCCATCCATGTTGCTACACAGGCCAGATTTCATTGTTTCTCATTGCCACGTAGGATTCCATGGTATAGATAAACCACATCTTCTTGATCCATTCATCTGTTGATGGACACTTAGGCTCTTTCCAGGTTTTAGCTATTGTGGAGAGTGCTGCTATGAACATTGGGGTACATGTGCCCCTATGCATCAGCATTTCTGTGTCCCTTGGGTCAATTCCTAGCAGGAGCACTGGACTCTTTATCTCAGCACAGGTCATGATCTTAGGGTTGTGGGTTTCAGCCTTGTGATGGCCCCGTGTTGGGCTCTGCTGGGCATAAAGCCTACTTAAAAAAGAAGAAGAAGGAGAAGGAGAAGGAGGAAGGAAGGAAGGAAGGAAGGAAGAAAGAAAGGAAAGAAAGAAGAAAGAAAGAAAGAAGAAGAATGAAATGTCATTTGCAACAATGTGGATGGAGCTAGGAAGAATTATTCGAAGCGAAGTAAGCCAGTCAAAGACAAATACTCATGATTTTACTCGTATGTGGAATTTAAGAAACAAAACAAACAAGCCAATGGAAGGAAACAAAAAGAAACAGAAAGCAATGGAGAGCCAGGCTCTGAACTACAGAGAACAGACTGGTGGTCACCAGAGGCGGGGGAGGGAGGGGGAGGGGAGCAGGTGATGGGGGCTAAGGGGGGGCACGGGCTGTGAGGGGCACCGGGCGATGTGTGCAAGTGTTGAGTCACACACTGTACACCAGAACTAGTATTACACTGTATGTTAACTAACTGGAATTTAAATAAAAACTTAAGAATTACACCAAACAAAAATCAAATACCTAATGCATTTAATATTCCAAATGTTCATGTATTTGCAAGTATTTCTTGAAAAGTATATAGCACTGTTTTGTGTGTAAATTTCGTTTTTTAATAAATGGCCCTGGCGTTTGCATTTCATCCCAACGCTTGGCCTCCAAGTCAGTCCCTGCTGCTCGATGCCGTTCGGTGCGCGGCCCCGCACCGCTGCGTGTGCTCCGATGTTCCCATCACACGCGTGGACGTGTCCCGCCGCCCTGGGCAGCTGCCGGCAAAGGCCGCAGGCTGCAGCCAGCTCCCTGTGGTCACCCACCTGCCCTAACGGTGACCCTCCGACAGCCCTCCTGCGGACCGTGGCCGGAATGAACACCCGGGAGAGGCAGGAATCACTGTGGCTCTGGCAGAGGCGTTCTCGCAATACAGACAGATGCGCTTCCCGATGGTGGTGCCACGAACCACTCCCCACCCGCTCTGAATGGACGCGCCTTTCCCCCACGTTGATACCAGCCCTTAGTTACCAGAACTTGTAATTTCTGCCATTTCGATGGGTAGAAATTTACAACTTGTTTACATTCCTATTTCTCCACTTGCAAGGTTGGATATACCTTTACGAAGATAGACGTTTTAAATGTTGATGTCATGGAACCTATCAGCACTAGCCCATATAGCTTCTGCTTTTTTTTTTTTTTTTTTGGTATTGCTTGAGATATTCTTTCCCACATTAGCTTTTACAATTATTTTTATAGTTTTGTCTTCATATTGAGATTTTAAATCCACTCAAAGTTCAATTTTAGACGTGGTTTGTATCAGAGAGGATAGGCTAAATTATTCTAGGATTATAAGCCCTGAATTCTTTAATGTCTCTTAAAGCAGCAAAAGTTCATCTCTTGCTCATGCGGCAGGTCCATCGTTGTTGGACAGAAAGGCTGTGCTCATGGCACCGACTCTGATCCCCGGGATTCCAGAGGGGGCAGGATCTTTAATTCTGTGAGGTGTTATGTTGGATGGAAAAACATGTGCAAAGGACTTCTTTGTACAAGCAAGTAAATATTTTAGCCCAGAAGAGCCACATGGCACCTCCACTCACAACTCACTGTCCAGAACTAATGATCTGACCCCAAAACACTGCATACGGGCCAGAAAGTGTAGCCCTTCCACGTGTCCAGCAGACAAAACCTGGAAATATGTGGCCACGTGTATAAATCATGAACACCTGAGGAAAGATCGAATCCATCTGTATTTCTTCCCGGAGAGCATGCAGTCTTCTCCAAGGCGTTGTTTAATAATCTGCTGTTTTCCTTCGAGTTTGTGATGCCACCTCTGTCACACCGAGGATGCATTTCTGGACTCGTATTTGCTTCTATTAACTTCCTTCTATCTCTGGCCAGAGTGGTTTTGTAACATGTCTGGGGGACTCTCTGTCTTCACGTTAATTCCTTTGTAAAAATTTCGACATGAGGTTTTCAAGTTTCCTAAATAATCCCATTGGGATTTAATTGAAGTTTCATTACATTTTTAAATTACTTTGGGGAAAATTGGTCATCTTTAGTGTATTAGGTCATCAGCTTTTCTTTTTTTTCTTTTCTTCTCTTTTTTTAGCTTCTTGTTTTATCTTTAATAGGGTCTGAAAATTTTACTTATTGAGGTCTTCTGTTTTTGCTAGATTGCTTCCTAGATAGATTTATAGATTTTGCTATTGCTATTAGAATTTTACTTCCTATATTTTATGTACTTGTTTACTGTGAATGTATAGGAACAAAAGTGACTTTGATATGTCAGTGTTATATATGGAAGCATTGAAACATCTGTCTTGTCTGAGGAGTTTTGATTCTTTTGGGCTTTCCTATGTAAGTGATCAAATTATCTGCCAATAATGGTAATTTGGACTCTTCCTTTTTGATCCTTATACCTCATGTTAATTTTATTTTATTTTTTCTGCTGTTCTTTTTCTTGTCCTAATTTTTGGCCAGGTCTCCAAGACTGTATCAATGATGCAGACCAAGTATCAATGATGCAGAAAGCCCTGTCTTATTTGCATTTATTTAATAGGACACTGACTGAAGTTTCTCCGTATTTGCTGTGTGTGACAGTAGAATATACACTGTTTTATCTGAAAGAGTCTCTGTAGGATCGGAGCCATCTGTTCCCTGAAATGAATCTTTCACAAAAATAAATAAATAAATAAATAAATCCATAAAACTATCTGGGCCAGTTTTTGTGGGTAGATTTGCAAATCACTGTTTATAATTGTTTTAGTAGTTGTCTGATAGTTTCTTTTTTGTTTATAATTTTGAGATACTGATATACAGTGAAGTGTACAAATATTAAGTGCATAATTCAGTGAATTTTACAAACGTACCTGCCCATGTAACCCATCCCACATGAAGAGCTAGAACATTTCCATCATAGAAAGTTCTCTATGCCCTTTCTCACCTAATCCTAACCCTTCCCCAGAGCAATCACTGTTATTGTTTCTTTCCCTACAGATTACTTTTCCTAATCATAAAGTTCATACAAATGGAACCAAAAGTAGTTAGTCTTTTGCCTGGAATAATGGTTTTCAGATTAATCTGTATGGTGGTGTGTGATCTAGGAAGATCAGTCACACTTCTCTTTCTGTGATATTGTACTGTGTGAATATACTGTTTCCAGATTTGGGCTACATGCATATTGTTGCCATGAACTTTCCTAAACAAGCTTCTTGTATGTTTGTGTTTTCATTTAGTTCAGGAAAATATGTATAAGAGGCTATAGGGTAGGAAAATATTTAATTTGTGAGCAACTTCCATATTGTAGGAGAGGTATAGATATTCTAGCTCCTCATTTAGTGTATTCAGTCATTCATAACTTTAGTGGTTTTGTAGTAATAACTTATAAGAATTTTGTTCTCTTGATAACTAATGATGTTAAGTACTTTACTTTTTTCATGTGTTTATTGGCCATTTGTATGTCTTCCTTTATGAAGAGTTTGATTTGATTAAGACTTGTGTTTATTTTTCAAAAATAAACTCAAAATGGATGAAAGACCTAAATGTTAAGACAGGAAGCCATCAAAATCCTAGAGGAGAAAACAGGCGACAACCTCTTTGACCTTGGCCAGAGCAACTTGACATGTCTTAGCAGGCAAAGGAAACAAAAGTAAAAATGAACTATTGGGACTTCATCGAGATACAAACTTCTGCACAGTGAAGGAATCAATCAGCAAAACTAAAAGGCAAACGATGGAATGGGAGAAGACATTTTCAAAGGACATATCAGATAAAGGGTTAATATCCAAAATCTATAAAGAACTTACCAAACTCAACACCCTAAAAACAAATAATCCAATGAAGAAATGGACAAAATACACGAATAGACACTTTTTCAAAGATGACATCCAAGTGGCCAACAGACACATGAGAAGATACTCAAAATCACTCATCATCAAGAGAATACAAATTAAAACCACAGTGAGATAGCATCTCACACCTGTCAGAATGGCTAAAATTAACAATTCGGGCAACAGCAGATGTTGGTGAGGATGTGGAGAAAGAGGAAACTTTTTTTACACTGCTGGTGGGAATGCAAACTGGTGTAGCCACTCTGGAAAACAGTATGGAGATTCCTCAAAATTAAAAGTCGAACTACTCCATGACTCAGCAGTTGCCCTACTAGATGTTTATCCAAAGGATACAGGTTTGCTGTTTCGAAGGGACACATGCACCCCAATATTTATAGCCATGCTATTGACAATAGCCAAAGTATGGAAAGAGCCCAAATATCCATTGACTGATGAGTGGATAAAGAAGATGTGGTGTGTATACACACACACACACACACACACACACACACACACACACAGGAATATTGCTAATGAAAAAAATGAAATCTTGCCATTTACAACTACGTGGATGGAACTAGAGTGTATTATGCTAAGCGAAATTACTCAGAGAAAGACAAATATCATATGACTTTACTAATATGTAGAATTTAATATACAAAACAGATGAACATAAGGGAAGGGAAGCAAAAATAATAGAAAAACAGGAGGGGAACAAAACATAAGAGACTCTTAAATACAGAGGACAAACTGAGGGTTGCTGGAGGTGTTTGGGGGGGATGGGCTAAGGGGCATTAAGGAATCTCTCCTAAAATCATTATTGCACTCCATGCTAACTAACTTGGATGTAAATTTAAAAACGAAAAAGACTTTTGCGTATTTATAATTGGGTTGTCATTTTATTATTGATTTGCAGGAACTTTTTCTCTCTTCTGGGTCAAAGTCCTCTGTCAGATGTATATTAGAAACGCACATTTCCCCTGTGATCCCGTATTTCTATGAAACTGTCGGTGCCCCCGGAGTCTGCGGGTGGATTTAAGGCCTGGGTGCCGGCGCGCCCTCTGCGAGCTGGGGCAGGCGTTTGGCGAGAGGGCCCTCAACCGCTCTCATTTCCCGGCCTCATCAGAGGACCCTCCCCGCCAGGAGCCATGCAGAAATTCTGGGTCGGGCTCCGGGCACTTGGGGAGCTGCTGCGGGTCCTCGGGAGCTGGCCGGGCGCCCCGCGCCTTGTCCCCGGCGTCCCGGCTTTGCGGGCGTCCGGCATCCATTCTGTATTAATTTATTAAGTTTTGCTGCGCGCCTACTTGCCTCCCGGGTTGTGTCAGTAAGACGGACCAAGAGCGCAAAGCAACAACGAAAATCACACAGAAGCTCAGGACGGCCTCCGTGCGCGGAGCCTCCTGTGCAGGACGGACGGGCAGGAAGCGGCGGACACAGGTGTGCGGGGGGCGCCGGGGCCGTGCGGCCGGGGGGGGCGGGGCAGCCAGGGCCCGTCTGCGGAGGGGGCGCCGAGACGCCCCAGGACGCGGCGAAGGCCCGGCGGGAGGGCGCCGGAGCGGGGCTGCGGGCGGGGGCCCAGCCGCACACAGAGGCGCCGAGGTCCGAGCGCACGTCACGCGCTCCGCGAAGAGCCGAGGGGCCGGTGCGGCTGGAGTGCGGCAGCCGGGGGGCAACAGACCACGAGGGGCAGAGGGGGCGAGACCCCGCGGGGCCTGGGGCTTGGCTGCGTGGGGAAGACGGTCACTGCCCTGACCGCAGCCCTGGTCTCTCGCTCGTCCTGCCCCGCGCGGGCCTGCTGTGTGGGTGCAGGGTCCCCAGCAGCGAGTGGGAGAGAAGGGGCAGCCGCAGAACGCGCCCCCGCAGTCCCGCCCCCGCTCGGAGGCCGCCGGACGCCCCCATCCAGGGCGAACGCGCCCCGCAGTCCCGCCCGCTCGAGGCCGCCCGTGGACGCCCCCCATCCAGGGCCACCGCCCGCAGTCCCGCCCCGCCGGGAGGCCGCGGACGCCCCCATCCAGGGCGACGCCCGCAAGTCCCGCCCCGAGCCGCCGGACGTCTCCCCAATCTCAGCGAACGCCCGCAGTCTCGCTTCTCGGAGGCCGCCGGACGCCCCCATCTAGGCGAACGCGCCCCCGCAGTCCTGCCCCGCTGGAGGCGCCACGCACGCCCTCTATCCAGGGCGAACGCGCTTCGCAGTCCCGCCCTCGCTGGAGGCCGGCTGACGCCCCATCCAGGGCGCAACGCGCTCAGGTCCCCGGCTCCCGCTGAGGCCGCCGGACGCCCCATCCAGGCGAACGCGCTCGCAGCCCCGCCCGCTGAGGCCGCCGGACGCCCCCTGTTCAGGCTAGTCGCGCTCTCGCAGTCTCGCTCGCTGGGAGGCCGCCGGACGCCTACCCATGGGCGAACGCGCCCGCACCCGCTCGGCTGAGGCTCGCCAGACGCCCATCCAGGCGAACGCGCCCCGCAGTCCCGCCTCGAGGCCGCCGGACGCCCATCCAGGGCGAACGCGCCCCAGTCCCCGCCTCCCTGCTGAGCGCCGACGCCTCCTCATCTCAGGGCGGCAACGCGCCCGCAGTCCTCGCCGCTGAGGTCAGCCGACGCTTCCCTCATCCAGGCGAATTTTTCCCTCGCAGTCCCGCCCCGCCGAGGCCGCTGGACGCCCCCATCCAGGGCGAACGCGCCCCCGCAGCCCTGCCTTCGCTGAGGCCGCTGGACGCTCTCTTATCCAGCGAACGCGCCCGCAGTCCCCCGCCCTGCTCGGAGGCCGCTGACGCCCCACCCCCTGCCCCAGCCCAGGGTGCTCCTGCCACTCAGGTTTTCTCCCCATTTGCGTCTATTCTAGAATTCACCAACCTCCCCTTACTTCTGAGGCTTTGATTCACAGGAAGCAGCCCACAGCCAGCTTGGCGTCTTGCCCAGAATTACTGAGCATGCATTTATTATCTTGATGAACAGAAAAAAAAATTCAACGTTATACAAATAATTGACTATAAAATCGAGGTACCTTGACCACAGAGTGACATCAGGAAACCTATGAGAAATAAGCTGTGTGAGCAGAAGAGCTGATTTGCGTAGCATTGATTGTTTTCAGCAGCAATCGCTAGCCTCGGAGGATGTGTATCTGCATAACGCGACCCGCCCAGAGTGCTCTGCCTGGAGTGCTCCCTGGAGGACAGGAGCCATCAGATGAATGTTCAGGGACAAGCTCCTCTCCTCGTGACGACAGCTAGGATGCCGCCCAGCAGCCGAAGCAGCGCACTCATGTTTCTGCAGTAAATTTGAGGGTATTCACTAACTTCAGGCTCTGGACTTTCTCGCCGAGAAGATGGAGATAAGTCCGATAAGGCGGGGGGAATATACATAAACCTACCAAATCCAAACGTTTAGGAAATCCCTTTCGCTATTACTATTTTTTAAATGTTTTTATTTTTTTTTTATTTCTAGGAGAGAGAGAGAGAGACAGCGTGAGCAGGGGAGGGTCAGAGAGAGAGGGAGTCACAGCCTGAAACAGGCTCCAGGCTCTGAGCCGGCAGTCAGCACAGAGCCCGACGCGGGGCTCGAACCCACGAACCGCGAGATCATGACCTGAGCGAAAGTCGGACGCTGAACCGACTAAGCCACCCAGGCGCCCCTATTACTATTTTTTAAAAAGCTGCTCATTTTGTTTTTCATCAAGCGAGCTCTATGCCTCACATGGGGCTGGAAGCCACCACCCCGAGATCAGGAGTGCCGTGCTCTACCGGCCGAGCCCGCCAGGCACCCCAGTGCCTTCCATGATTTGACAAAGCTTGGCTTGCAACCAGAACCAGAGAGGTGGGTCGATAAGTGCCTCTGCCCCTCAGGTGATGCCTACGCGTGAGAAGGGCGAGTGCGTGAAATTCTGTACGTCCGATCTTCCCACGCACTTCATGCTGCCCTTGCTTAACCTTAGAGACATAATGCTTGAGAACGTGTTATTATGAGAAGCGCAGTTACGTAAGATATCAGAAAATAGTGACGAAAAGCTTTTCCGTCTGTAACCCAGGGACGGGCACGACGGTGAGGCCCCAGCGCTCACTCACAGCTAAGTTGTGCGAATCGTGGCAGAGGACAGTCTCACCAACACAGACGGTCTCTGGGTCGAGGTTAAATGAGCGTGTCTGCACACGCCTGCGCCTCAGTACTGCCAAGACATGAAAACAAGACACCGAAATATCGGGTCCTTGGAAAAACACCTGTCCTGGGCCCCTCAGGGGTATTTTTCTTTTCTCCTTTGTGATAGTCGATCCTCACATATTTCTGCAGTGGAACCAGCTGTTGGTTTCCAGGAGAGTCAAGATTCGCTTGGTTTTAGGATCAAATTTGTACTGCCTTTTCCCATGAAAGACATAGAAAAATCCTAGGAATAAAATGAAAGATAACGATCATATTAGAGAAATAGATGGTGATTTTACACATGAACTCTTGAAAAAAAAAGTGCATTTCCACACATGCAATTGGCCTTCATATCTAAGGAACAGTCCATTTGTCATTTCATACAGCAGGACATACATTTTATGGCCATGACATGGAGAAACTGGGGTGTCTTTACCTCCATCTCGGAAGACAGCATCAACTTTTTCGCCAATCCCAGGAAAGTCCTGATTTATCTCTTCGGGAAAACCTGCATCCATGGACTGCGTGTTTTCATCATACCTGGTAAAAAGAATTATTAGACATTTCAGAATGTGTGATTCATCACGATAAGTAATACTCAGGATGAAGTATTAAGTCACTGTTCCGAGTGGTTTGCGTGTACGGATTCTTTCACCCTTCACAGTAAGTCCGAGAGGCGGGGGCTACTTTCATTTACATTGTGTAGAAAACCAGTGGCCGCTGTAAGCAGTTGTGATTGGGTGCGTTGCTGGCATGAAACTAATAGGAACAGGGTTCTGGGAGGCTGAACACACCGGGCCCTTCCGAAAGCAGCTTCAGCTCTGAAATCTGGCTCGGATTCCACCTGGGACCCCACTGTCTGCCCTATCAAGGAGAAACCCTGTGGGAAAGAAGGTTCCTTTCGGGTGTTCCTGCTTTTTATCACCCTTTTAAACTCCAGCCTACAAGTCCTTCGCCTTCCAAGGACAGACGTGGCTTGATGATAACAGGGGACTAACGGACTCTTGGCCTGGCCGTGTCCGTCCACCGAGGGAGGACGGAGGGTCGGCACGGTCTGAGAAATTTCTTAAGAAGGCAAGTCCCGTGCTGCCGAGGGATCTGACTCCCTGACTGTCTTTACCTCCGGTACTTGTTGGCAACAAAGAACAAAGAAGCACGTCTTCCCAGTCCCCTCCTCGTGAACGGCAGCGTCGGTTTCCTTCACCCATTCGGGGAGGCCCGGGGAGCCGTAGACGCCTCTGGGACGTCCGGACAGCGCCTGGCGCGCCCTGTAGGCCCAGCACTTATCACCCGTCAGCCGAAAAATCGACTATGAAAACACCTTGCGGGGGGCTCTGGGGACAGGCAGGCATTTCCTGCAGACACTCATTCACAAGAGGTGGGCACGGCTTTCACCCCGAAGCGGGGTGCCCTCGAGCCAGGCGTTTCCCTGAGTGTGGCGGCCGGGCTTCCCCAGCTGCACAGGGAGTGCGGGGGGCGGGGGGCTCACGGGGCCCCGTGGGCGCGGCACGGCCCCTCACCTCCCTGGAAGGCACCGCTCAGGTCCTGGCGAAGGCGTTGGCATTTGCTCGCTTAGCTCCTGCGGTGCGTGAGTCCGCCTCACGCTGCGACGCCGGAGTATCGGCACGAACACGTCCCACCCCACCCACGGCCACTCCGAGACCTCGTGCGTGTACACGTCCTCCTTCTTTTCTTCACACACGCTAGAGCTGTTTCAAGATTCTTGACTTATTTAAATGGCCCCCTTGGCTTTCAACCAAAAAAACCCCCAACCAACTTAATGAAGAATATACCTCATAAAACCAACAACGAAGAACCCCCGAGAAGCTTTAGCTTTAAAAACTAAAACTTCATCTCTGCTGGCAATTTCCTAAGCAGCGTCTACTCCATTCAACAGTGATTCCCAGGAGTCAGAAATGACATTGACTGCTTTGTAGAAGACGCCGGTGCGCAGGAAGAACCCGATTCAGAAGAAGGGAGAAGACTGTAAGTGCAGCAGCCTCGGTTGACTCCCAGCTCTTCTCCCCGGACACGAATCGAGCCCCCACATGCCGGGCGCTCTGCCGACGGGCTGTCTCATTCACGGGAATCCCGCGTGCCAGCGGATGACACACGGAGACCAGGCTGACGAGGAGGCTAACGGGGGTGTGAGGTGTGACCAAACTTCTCCATTTTAGGATTTTCCGTTTGTGTCACGTCCTGGGGACCAGGGTAACAGCTCAGCCCAGGCTCCTACGTGGGCTGGCCGAAGGGTTCCCAAGACCGCAGAGACCGGACGGACGTGCAAAATGAGCCACCAGCCTCGGGAAGGATCAGAAGGCTCCCGCCCCAGGAGAGAACCTTCCTTGTCGGCCTCCTAGCAGACACAGCCCCGGGAGCCGCCACCAAGGCCCCCGCGGCGTCAGCACTCACGCCTGTCAGTACCTCCAGCCCCTGAGATCTCCCGGGCCTTCCTTTCTGGGCCCGAGGCTGCACGGCCCTCAGCCTGGTGGAGAGACGTGGTGTGAGCAGTGGTGTTCAGAAGCATCTGTTTGCTCCCATCCCAGGCAGCGGCAGCCTGAAAGGAGGTGGAAGACCATGTCTTGCTCCATTACTGACAAGCCTGTGACCTGTCTGCCTAACTCCACACACAAGCATGTGTGCTAGTGTCGCGTGGAAGCCCTACAATGCCTTTCGCTTTATGAACTTTCTGGCGATTGAATGATTTATCTGTGATAAAATTTTGTTTTTCTTTCTTTCTCTTTCTTCTCCTTCCTTCCTTCCTTCCTTCCTTCCTTCCTTCCTTCCTTCCTTCCTTCCTTCCTTCCAAGTAATTTCTATACCCAGTGTGGGGCTTGACTCACGACCCTGAGGTCAAGCATCATAGGCTCTTCTGGCTGAGCCAGCTAGGTGCCCCTTATCTGTGATAAAAATTTTTGAAGAACAAATCATTTCATGCCAATGCACTACTATTAAAATGACCAATTAAAAACATACTGATAAAAAAACATATAGAATATTCAACAAAAATGTCAGAACAATTTAAAAACATAAGTCGGTGTGAATGATTTCTTTCTTTGTTTCTTTTTCTTTTCTTTTCTTTTTTTTTTTTTTTACCAATTTTTAAAGAAGAATGATTCTCCGCGAATTTTGGTCACAGCGTCAAGTGTTAGCTTGCTATCACAGGCTCGTGGTATTGGTGGTTCTTTTGGTTGGATGGGATTTTTGGAGGGTCCTAAAAAATAAATAGAGCTCCTGAAGAAAGTTAAGTTGACATATTATGTGAACACAAAAACATTTAAAATGAAGGCTCTATTTTTTTAATGTTTTTTTTTTGTTGTTGTTTGTTTGTTTTTTATTTCTAGGAGAGAGAGAGACAGCGCGAGCAGGGGACGGTCAGAGAGAGAGGGAGTCACAGACTGAAACAGGCTCCAGGCTCTGAGCTGGCAGTCAGCACAGAGCCCGACGCGGGGCTCGAACCCACGAACCGCGAGATCATGACCTAAGCAAAAGTCGGACGCTTAACCGACTAAGCCACCCAGGCGCCCCTATTTTTTTAGTTTAGACAGAGCAAAAGCACGCATGTGCTAGAGAGAAACAAACAGGCTCTGTACTCATCATGGAGCCCAACACAGGGCTTGATCCCACTGCCCTGAGATCATGACCTGAGCCACTATCAAGAGTCAGATGGTCAAGTGACTAAGCCACCCAGCTGCCCTACAGAAGGAAGGTTCTTTCTTAAAGGACATAGCTGTTTATTTGAAACCCATTATCTAGATCCCTAATTGTCCAGCATTAAAAAAAATTTTTTTTAATGTTTTATTTATTTCTGAGAGAGAGAGAGGCAGTGTGAGCAGGGGGAGGGCCAGAGAGAGAGGGAGTCACAGAATCCAAAGCAGGCTTCAGGCTCTGAGCTGGCCGTCAGCATGTGTCACTTTGTGCTCACCGTAGATGGCCTGGATGGCACTGAGGTCCTTTTGAGACAGCAGGACATCACCATAGTAGAGGTAACTGGAGAACATTAGAGAGCCAAGATCATCAATATGGCCCAGTCCAAGGGCGTGGCCCACTTCATGTGCAGCAACATAGTACAAGTTGAAGTCTAAAAAGATCAAGAAAACATGTTTGCGATTATTGGAATGCAGTTCTGAGGAGCCCAAGAGGGAAATATAAACATCCATACCTCAGAAGCTTTACTGGTGACTTTCTTTGTGCAGTTTTGGTTTGTATCTGGTGGAGTCTGTTTGTGGGGTGTGTGTGTGTGTGTGTGTGTGTGTGTGTGTGTGTGTGTGCATTTAATTAAAGAAAGGGGAATGTCTTAATAATTTAGGTGGGCTGATTCAAGTTTGAATTTCTGAGATTGAGCTAGTATAATTCCTGGAAGAAACTCAGCTGGCAAAGAAAAACCCCGTCGATTAATAAATATCATAAAATAAGGAAAAAAGTGCTATATTCTAGAGGAATAATAGGATTCTATGGACAGTTATTATTTTTTTTTCTGCTCATAAATCTTACATTATGCCTACTTCTGAAAATTCAGATAACACAGGAAAGTACCAAGAAAAATTCCCCCAAATCACTTTACCAAAAATAACCCTTTAAAATTTTGGTATATAATTATATATGTGACAGTGTGATTTAAAACAACCTAGCAACATTTTTATTTATTTTTTATTTTTATTTTTTTTAATTTTAATTTTTTTTTTTTTATTTCTAGGAGAGAGAGAGACAGCGTGAGCAGGGGAGGGTCAGAGAGAGAGAGGGAGTCACAGACTGAAACAGGCTCCAGGCTCTGAGCTGGCAGTCAGCACAGAGCCCGACGCGGGGCTCGAACCCACGAACCGCGAGATCATGACCCAAGTGAAAGTTGGACGCTTAACCGACTAAGCCACCCAGACGCCCCATCTAGGAACACTTTTAAAGTAACGTATTTTTGTTGGTAAAATGGTATCACTTGCAGAAATAATATTCCCTTACATTTAAAATTCTTTTTAATATTTTACTTATTTCTGAGAGAGAGAGAGTGAGTGAGAGCGTGAGCAGGGGAGGGTCAGAGAGAGAGGGAGACACAGAATCCGAAGCAGCTCTAGGCTCTGAGCCATCAGCACAGAGTCCGACATGGGGCTCGAACCTGAGCCGAAGTTGGACACTTAACCGACTGAGCCACACAGGTGCCCCAATATTCCCTTACATTTTTAAATAAATGAGACCAAAGAGTTACCATTAGCTTTCTAAGCAACTATTATAGTTTTAATAAAAGCTTACGTTTACTAAAGTATTTAAGACTGATCACAAAGCTGGCTCACTTTACTAAAGGCATTCTTCAAAAGAAATCATTGACCCATGAAAGGGGGAAATAGGAAGAACTTGTGGTCTCACTTCTGAAGTCATTGGTCCATGTTTTTTCTTCATCAAAATGCACATCTCCTCCAATGCCTCTTCCTGGTGGGAAAGCATGAGCAAGTGGGCTTCTGGGTCCCCCAAAGTGGGAGTTATCACCGTGATCTGTGAAGGGCAGAGCAGCAGGTACAGACCCCCATTACGTCTGGCTTCCCTGGGGAGGCGAGCGCAGTGACCAGGAGCTCAAAGCTATTCTTCGTCTATGAATCTTCCCTTCTTTGGCCCATAAAATCAACACCCTTCCATAGAACCCTCAGCCCAGCAGGGCAGGTCTGGGAGCCGTGGAAGGTGAAGTGCAGAATGGGTTTGGGAGACAAGCCGGGCTTACCTCCCCAGACAAAGGATAGCACTATGTCTGCCTGACCCTCCGAGAGCTTGGTGAAGGTCAGGGGTGAGACATCACTCCAGAGTTGAAAGGCTTTCTCAATGGCATCGTCCACCTCTGCTCTTGGCAGATCTGGTGTGTAATTTTCGATCCTTCACATGAAATAAAACAGAGACATATCAGACCTCCTTTCTCATGGCTCTGATGGGGAATAGAGTCCTCACTCTGGGGCCCCTTCTGGTTACCTGTAGGTCAGGTGTGTGCGATCCCATCGAGGGTTCCCCTCCGTGAGGACGTACTCAGCCACGTCGGGCACCCCACACCTGGCCTGCTGCATCACGCTCAGGGTGTCAGCGTCTGGCAGCCCAGTGACCTTCAGCCCAAAGAATTTCTGCATTTCCTTCAGCTTTTCAACCACTAAGCCGCTGTTTCTCTGCCTTTCGGATTTGTTAGTTCTAATCTTCAAGTTGTAGTACTTTTGTAGGTGTTCCTGATAAAGAGAATATCAAAACACGAGGTGTGAAACCTTTCTCATTTTTTCCTGAAAATTTTCAGGATTTCACTGTGTGGACAGAGATGTTCTTTTGTCTTGAAGACTTAGTGCAAAGAGGGAGAAAAAAAACCAAACCCTGTCTGCATCTGCAATGATTTCATAGCCTTTATTAGGCTTACTAACAATAACACTGTGAAGTCAGTGTTAAGGTAGTCAGGACTCTCTCTCTTTCTGTTTCCCTCTATGTTCCAAAGAAATATCTACAGATGAGTGAGCAGATTTTTCTTTTTGTTATAAGGGAGCCTGTTTCAGAGAAAGTAGTTACTGTAGAATGAACCCCAAACTTGCTTGAGTTTCTAGCCCTCGACCTTGGAAACATGAGAATGGCGTGTGGAAATCAGCATTTACCCGGACCATCTCCGCATCTTGCTCGCGTCTGAGCAAGCGCTGTGAAGACGTGAGGGCCCACGCCCCAGAGCAGCAGCAGCAGAGGAAGGCTGGGCATGCCGACCCGTGTCGTTCTCCGCTCTCTGCTGAAGGCCTTCGATGCCCCTCACCTGCTGCTGCTCCAGGGTGCCCGCCTGCAGGCACCCCCTTTTGTAGGGTCCTCACAGCCCCCACAAAACCAAAGCCTATCTGATTCACATCTGCCCAGAAGAGTTACATGCTCTTCATTTGTAACATGTGGTCTCAGCTTTCAAAAATTGTGACATAAAGCAGGTTAACCTTTAATCTTTTCTTCTGTCTTTACAATCTTATCATTATGACCCAACAGGACATCAACAAAGAGACACGCCTTCTCCCACACAATTGAGTTCTCTTATTAATTCCCTGCTCTCTTAAGCAGGGCCCTTACTATCTATGTTGTACAATGTACAACCTACAGAGCGGTGTACGGACTTTCAGAAAAGTGAATGTCACGACTTGATCCCACTGGTCTACAGGCGCAGGGCTCAGCGTGTACTGCCCTGCAGACGGAGGGAAGACAGGCTGTGTGTGCTCTGCTCCTTCTCTTCTCCCCGGCAGGACCCACTCTGGGGGTCACTGGCTGGAAAAGCCTTGGTAAATGGAAAATTTACAAAGCATTTCCTCCTGTGTTTTTAAGCTTCTTCATGTCCTCTCTGAATCACAGGTCAGCCTGCAGTGAGGCTGCCGATAACTAGGCTGTCCAGCCCACGGAATGGGGGCTACAATTCACCACTTCGCCCCAGCCCTGCCTCATCTGGTTCCCTGGGATGCATCTGGACGGCTGTGTGGAGGCCATGGGTGGAGCCACATCACAAGGACCCGTGGCAAGTCTGTGTGCCTGCCACGGGCTGCTCCTGGACAGTTGAACACGTTTCACGCATGTGGCCGTGATCATCGATCCCATCACATATGCGTGTCTCCATTCCAGTCTCTTACATAGTGTCTGCTCTGCCCCAGCCTCTGGGAGGAGAACCGAGAAGTGGGTCAGTCAGCTCTCCACGGGACCTCGGGTTTGTGCTGTGACATCATCACAGAGAAGATACAGACATCCATGTCCCTGGAGGACGGGGGGAGGAGACACTGGAGGGCCAGTCTGGACCTGTGTGTCCTGACCTTCGTTAACCTTCGCTCCTGCTCCTGGATGTTTGTCAGATCTCTGTACCCCACCTTAACCTTGTGTTTCTGCTTTTCATGATGCAATCCCTTTAAAACCGTAACCTCATTCTAAGCAACCACATCCATGGAAATGTGATTAATACCTCTGTCCTGCATATGAACACCTTCTGGTCCTCCAGGGCCCTAGTCCAATGGCTTTTCCCTCTGTCAAGCTAACTGCCTTCCCTGAGACCATGACCTTGACAGGCAGAGTGGACGGGATATCCACACTGTATCTCCGCTCCTTCCTCTTTGGTGGTTGGCTCTCTTCTTTCCTGCCAAGACAGTTTGATTCCACAGGGTTCCATGGGCTTTATAAACCCCTGTGCCCCTGACATTACCCTGGGCACCATAGAGATGCTCACGCACATGCCCGGCGCATGATGGTAGGAGCTCATTGGCACCCCGCCCTGTCGATTCGGTGGAGTAGTGCAGGAGTGCACGCAGAAAAGTGAGAGACCTTCTCACAAGAGAGCAAATCGTCTCTTTCACCAGGACTCCTGATGCCTGCGGAGCCAAGGGATATCCGGAAAGGCAGTATTTCCTGGGACGGGTGGGAAGAGAGGCTGTGCTTTTCCAGCCAAGGTGAAGCAGAAGCTCCTTGCTCATGCGCGGCGATGCTTCCTGGGGTGCGGAGATGGTCACCTCTGCTCTGGTGCTTCCGGCCAGGGATCCCCTGGCCCACTCTGAGCCACAGTGACAGGACAGGAGACCCCAGGTGAATTCAGGAAACCACAACAGTGGTTTAATAAGGCTCCTATAGTAAGAAATCTAGGGGTTATTTGGTAAAATGCTTTGCGACTCATTTTTAAAATTGCCGTACACTTTGCTCAAGCAAAACCCTGGGTGTGTCCCCCACACTGATGGCAGTGAGGTGGAGGGCAGTGGTCGTGGGCCCCTCCTCTCCCCTCTTCCCTGGCTCTAGGCCCTAGGATGGTGGCTTCCCCTGTAGGGCTCTAGCATGTGGGCACATCCATTGACCACTGACTTTTTCCTTAAAGAGTCAAATAACCTCCATCTGTTCTTGTTTTTGGTTTTCCTCATGCAGACAGAGTGGAAGCCCTCACACTGTGCCTCTTCCCACACGCACTTTCCATATATTTTTTAAAATGTTTTATTTATTTTTAGGAGAGAGAGAGAGAGAGAGAGACAGCGTGAGCAGGGGAGGGTCAGAGAGAGGGAGTCACAGACTGAAACAGGCTCCAGGCTCGAGCTGGCAGTCAGCACAGAGCCCGACGCGGGGCTCGAACCCACGAACCGCGAGATCATGACCTAAGCGAAAGTCGGACGCTTAACCGACTAAGCCACCCAGGCGCCCCGCACTTTCCATATTGAAGTCAACTGTAGAATGTTCTTCTGTGCTCAGAAATTCGGCTTAACTTGGTTCTGTTTCAAATTTTGAGTTCATTTTGAGGATGAGCTCATATCCTTTTTTTAAAGCCATTGTTGCCAATGGTCTGTGATCAGAAGCATTCGTCATTTGATGTGTCTTAAGGAAGCTCTCATGATAGACAACCATTCTCATGTGATAACCGAAAGCAGGTGTGCACCCACTGTGTGCCACATGCACGCTCTGAGGCTTCGTGTGCTTTGTGCATTCAGTCATGTCGGACTCAGCAGGTAGGACGTGAAGGCTGACTCGTTTACAAAATAGTAGGAGGTTGATGCCCAAAGAGGTTGCGTAATTCCCCCAGGACGCAGCCCAGGCGAGACGTGCTGATGCTGCTGAGCCCGGCCACATGGTGCCAGAGCCCCGAATCTTCATGGAGCTCGAGCGCCCCCAGGCCTGCACAGGTGCCCACATTCCAGTGGCCTCACTCCTAAATGACAGTCACCCTCACGAAGAATAGACTCGTCACGGTTACCCGCGCGGTCCTGTGAGGGTAGGGCAGACCTTCCCATGGCGCCCCAGGTCTGGTGCCACCTGCCCACACCCACCGGTCCTCACCAGGTCTGTGCTGCACCTGGCGTCGTTTCAGGTTTTGCCATTGAAACCTCCATCTGGAAGAAATGAAATCACACTCGCTATGTGATGCCATGGAGGCAGGGCAGGAGGGCGAAATAAAAATACATGCAATCTGTAACCAGAAGGATGTAGTTCAAGTTTTGTATGAACACCTGATCAGCTCTGTGACTTGAGGAGGTTCCCACCACAGTGGTACCAGAAAGCTCGGGGTTCCAATGCATGTCCTAACCCTTCTCCTCGCCTTGGCTGGGACGATGTGTGGCATCCTGGGCTTCACCGGATGGTGACAATAAACACAGCCTCTCTGGCGCCCCTCTGCTTGGCCCCGGGACGGCCACTCCTTCCCAGAATATTAGGTGCTGTGGTGCTTGGGCAGCCCTCGGGCACCGAATTTGTCTGCTCTGCACTGTTCGCCTGAATTCAGATGCCCAAGCGTTGCCACGGATTGGCTTTTGTGAGTGGAGCACTTTACATTTTGTTGAACTAGATAAGACTTCTTGTCACCCTTTTCTCAAACAAGGAAAGAATTATTATCTGCATTTCATGACTTTGTTTTTTCCCCAAGAGGAGAGCCTGTGCAGTGGTCACGCAAGCCTTAACAGGAGACACTAATACCTGGGACAGGAGCCCGGAAGAGGAAGGAGCTGAGAACCCTCCCGGCTCCGACTGGTGCTCCGTGTGGGCTGTCCCACAAGGTGCCTCTCTAAGGCCACGACTCGTCTTTCACTGACAGCTGCCACCAGTGCTGGGGACCCTGATTGCTACTGTTGGCCAAAACGGGGCAGACTGGGGCGATTCTGCTGTGTCCTGGGGCTGGAGGACTGCACTGTGACTCTTGCCAAAGAAAGCAAATGCACCTTCCGCTGGCAGCACAAGATGGCGAGAGGGCCTCCTGACCTAACTGCAGGCAGGCCAGCCAAGCCCTCCGGGCTTTGACCTTGGCACCCCCACTGGCCTGCCTGGGCCAGTCGTGGGGAGAACCGTGCTGAGTCAGGTTAGAGGGAGGCCGCATCCTTGCTGTCTCATGGTGCCGCCTCACCCGGTGTGCGTGCAGCAAGAATCCCCAGGTCGGTCTGGCTGGAATCTCCCCCGAACCCTGGTGTGTCCCTGTGGTAACCTCCGTCCACCGACCCCACACGTGGATCTTCCACCGCGCACGCCCACTTTCCCACGCTGGATGCGAATCGAGCCTGGCTCCACCCTCGGTGTCTTTCCGGTATTGTAACCGCCCTCAGAGAGAACCTGAACCAGCAGCCAGCTCTGGTTTTCCAGAAGGAGGGAGGAGGGCTCCCAGGCTGGGCTCCCACACGAGGCCCACATTTCATGGGGAGGCAGCGGTCCCTGGGCTGCTGGCTTCTGGGACCCTGGAAACTTGCCTTGGTTGCCATGAAAGAGCCCTGGTGACTTAGCTGCGTCACAGCCCAGATGAGATGGACTGAGAGGACTGTAGCCCCTTCAAGTCTCCCCCACTTTCCTATCTTGGTGGGAACCCCCGAGCCTCCTTCCACCCTCTATAGTCCCTACCGTCGGGGACATTCCCCGGAGAGCAGCAGCACGTGGCCCTGAGGGCGGCCGCATGAGGCCACACGACAAGGCGGGCTGCCTGGCCGCACCTGCATGGGCAGCGTCACAGATCATGCTGTCGCGGCTTCACTGGCCATCGATCTCTTTCCCGTGGAGTCTCCCCCCTCCCTCCCCTCCCCTGTGATCCTAAAAGAAACTTCCTGGAACCACACCTCCCTTCCAGCTGCAGCTTTGTGTCCCGTCCTCACACTGCGTGCGCTTGTTTGCAAGGATGGTTTGCACTCACACCCGCCGTGGCCCGGTCGGGCCCCGTGGAGGAGACGGCCCGCAAGCGTGGGCGGAACGAAGGAGCCGATGCTTCAGGCTCAATTATCTGCCAAAACGCTTCACTGGAGGATTAGATTCGGTGTGTTTCACTCTCCTTGGGGCAAGTAATTATTTAAAATACGCCAGCGAGAGTGTGAGTGGCTGTTGAGTAAATGTTTGGAGCGAAGGTCATTTGCTTCAGCGCTGACTCCACGCTTTATTCGTGTGCGGCCAGGAACGTTTCCTGGCGGGTGTAACTTATGAAATAATCGGGAAGGTGTTCCGAGTTCCGTACCAGTAATGAGGGCGCCGCCCTCGCACGAGCCAGCCTTCTCCAGCAGGTGTGGCTCTTCCGCAGGAGAAGCTTCCGGGGGAACCAGCCAGGACCCGGCACATCGCTCCCCACGGGGGGCAGGAGGCTTGAGATGTGCGGCGATGCCCGGGGCGTCTCTGCGGGCCCCTAGTCATGCTGCAATCCAGGCCGTGACTTCTGTATTGTGTGTTGATTTCCTGCCTTCAGATCCCTTTTCTGTGAATCAGGTTCAGATTATGAAACCGATTATGTCCTGTTTTGCTGAATCTGCCTCTGCTTCGGAACAAGGAATTTTCACATGATGCGCTGTTGTTTTATTTGTCTAGGTTACTCATGCCTCAGTCCTCATTTATTATGAGGCCAGCTGGTTTGATCTATTGCTTTTTGTCAGTTAGTCAACTCTTGGTCAAATGTGCACTGGATGAAAAGAACAGCGCTACACACCCATGGAGCTTCACACCTTTTACGTGGGCTTAACTTAGGCTTCACGGCACTTCTCCAGAGCACTTGGGGTGGCTGTTGTTAGCCCTATCTGCTAGACAAGGAAACTAGGTCCTCACAATAGTTTAGGGGACGGGCGTGAGACTGCACAGCCACCATGTGGCTGGGAAGGGGCTGCGACCCAGGTCTTTGGACCACAAGACAGGCAACCAGGCTCTAAGTACATATGAGCGAATAATGCAGACCTCTTGGCTTTTAAGTGAGTTACTGAGAGAAGACAGTTAGAAATATAGTTGGATGGATAGACAGACAGATTATTATTAAATATTGATTCACAGGGCTTCCAACTAAACAATCATGTGATTTTATTTAATTTTATTGACACAGACCGAGAAGTATGCTTTGTATTCTGTGACGAGGGAGAACCCACTGGCGTTACTTTTGTTCTACTATACAGATGACTGAAAGGTCAGATCTCTTTTGAGCTCATTAAATCAGCATAATGTTGAGTGTTTGGCCCAGAATTTGCTCAGTGCATAATGCTGGCAGATGGAGTCTACGCTTTGAGGGAATCCATCTAGTGTACCTCTAATTGAGGCACGAGATGTCAACACGCCCACAGGAGCAAGTGCAGACCATAAAGTACAATATTTGAAAATTGCAATGTCTCCCAAATCAGGGTGCACGGTTTCCCTCATGTGGGCACCAGGCTCCTGCAGAGAGATTTCTGCAATCCACCTGTTACTTCAGCTCAGCTGCGTTGTTTTGGTACCAAATTCCTAGAGGACATGTGCGCAGTGACGAGGCAGGACACTCCCCACACATCTTCAAGTGGGGAGGAATTGGGACTTAGATGGCCCTCCTCAGGGTGAGACGTGGCTGAGATTTAGGCCCAGGGTGAATAGATTTCAAAGTCTGTGTTCTTTCTGGCTTTCATTCTTTGCTCCCTAAGGTGACAAGGCTGTTGCGCACGTGTGAGGGTGCAGGTGGCGCTTTGGTACCTTCCAAGCAGCATGTTTGATGAAGCCCAGCTGAGAGTCAGCAGGCCCAGGTTTGAATCCCAGCCCTGCCCCTTGAAAACTGAGCCCATGGACAAGCTTCTTAACTTCTACGATGCTCAATTATAAAGAAGGAAATTATAGTGCTTCTCCCTCCAGATTATTAAAAGCAAACTTTTATTAATGAATCCTCTGTCAGCTGTTTTGAGGAAAGTATAATGACTATTATTTCCCTGATAGATTTCCCCTATAATCAGGAATTACAAAGGTCGAGTGTTGCTCATAAAGCATCTCCCCGCCATCAAAAGAGAGAATATAAAGTAATGAAAACGTAGGACAAATTTGATACAGCCCCTAAGGGACTGAGACTTCACGTAGCTTCACTGAAAATCTGAATAATTTCATGATCATGGGTTCATGGGATGTTAGATGGAAGGTGGCCCTTTACAGTGAAAGGATTAATTTCACCTAACATCATATTCTCCAGCTGCATCCACATCGTTGCAGACAGCAAGATCTCATTCTTTTGTATGGCCAAGTAATATTCCACTGTGTATACAACACATCTTCTTTATCCCTTTATCAGTCGATGGACACTAAGGTTGCTTCCACAGTTTGGCTGTTGTTGATAGCACTGCTATAAACATTAGGGTGCATGTAACCCTTTGAATTACGATTTTTGCAT
The DNA here is from genome assembly GCA_017311185.1 of Proteles cristata cristata. Classification (NCBI taxonomy): domain Eukaryota; kingdom Metazoa; phylum Chordata; class Mammalia; order Carnivora; family Hyaenidae; genus Proteles; species Proteles cristata. The sequence goes on from JAESUZ010003421.1 coordinate 40,418, forward strand.
GTTTTGGGTAAATACCCAGTAGTGTAATTCCTGGATCACAGGGTATTTGTATTTTTGACTTTTTTGAGGAAACTTCATACTGTTTACCACTGTGGCTGCACCAGGCTGCATTCCCGTCAGTAGTGCACAACTATACTCAAACAAAAATAAATAAACTGGAGGGATTAAGATTTTGGTGAGAGGCAGAGAGGAGCATGAATCCTGACTGTCTTCTTTCCTAGGCTGCTTCCTTTGCTGGAGAACAGGAGAACAGAGATAAGAGTAATAATATCTCCCTAAAAGGTTTTTAGGAGAGTCAAGCTGAATAATGTGTGTGATATGTGTATCAGACCCTGTCGCACTGAGACACATTGCTCGGTGAGTACTGATGTTTTTCGGAATTGAAAGAAAGATATGTGTTAAAAAATAACCCAGTGAAACCCTCTCACACAACAAAAGGGAAAACTGATCTGGAAGTGATTCAAGGGATGGTTGAGATCATTCCACGTAGATTTCAGCCTCTTAAAGGAAATGTGACTCTTAAAGAAATTGTTTAATTGTTAATTGTTTAATTGTCTTCAGCAAAACAAAACAAAGAGGAAATACTTTTAGCTGTATCCACTTTATAGACTATGCATTGAATCATCTCGTTTGTGAGTTTGGGAGCCTTGCCCAAGAAACAGCCATGTGATCAGGAATTCTTCTCATCACCAGCACCACCAGAAGTGGAACGCAATACTAAGAGTAATTGCCAAAATAGCATGTTTCCAAGAGAGATAAACCATGCCCTGAGTCCCATGTCTTGCATAATCAAATCTGTGGTTTAGCTAATGACAGTGCAACGCTGCCCCTCTAATCTTTTCAGGAAAGCTCGCTGCTACAATCATTTACAAATCAGGTTCAGGCATCATCAACTGATCTGTCACTTATCAAGTCCGTGCTCCAGGGAAGATTCTCCCCCAAACAGCTTTGTGTCCTACTGACTTTGCAGGGATCGAGTTTGTACGAATCCTTAAGTACCTATGTGTCAGATAAACAATGGCCTCCAATTTTTAGCATTCCAGCTCCCCTCCACCCCAGCCTTTGAGAGATCAGGTCTGTGCCCTTGATCTTGAATTCCATGGTGGCTGTGGCCATTAGAATAACACAGAGATGGTGCAGCGCCTTAAGAGATCGGCAGCCTTCACTTTTTGTCTGAGAACACTTGCTTTTGGAGCCCTGAGCGTCTGTGTGCAAATTTGTCTTTGCTGAGGCCCCGCGTCCTGGGGGGGGGTGGTCCAGGCCACACAGGCAGAGAGGCCGCATGGTGCAGAATCTGGCTACTTCTGCCCTTCCAGGCAGGCACCCGGCAAGTGAGTGTACACGTGTGCAGTGACCCCAGGCCCAGGAATCGTCTGAGCACAGGCACGTACGAGCCTGAGCAAGCCCTGGGGAGCTGAAAATCAACCCACGCAACCATGAGGGGTTGTCGTTCTAAGATCCTAAGGCCTAGAGTGTGTTTATGTTTATACAGCAACAAACGACCATAGGATGTCCCTTGATTACATCTCTCAGAGGCCAGGCCCTTCCTTCCCCTGCACACTTACTAAAATAGTGTGTGTCCACTGGGTTACTGAAGAAGTGTAATAGGCTTGTAGGGGAGTCTGGTGTGCTTCCTAGATGAGTACCTTCTTTTTCAGGTTAAGTTTTGCTTGCTTAAAAAAGTGGATTTGGTGCCATGATTGAATGATTATTGAAGGAACAAATGAATGAATGTGGTAAATGAATCTTAAAAAACATAAGGTAAGGTCAGACATGAACTCTGTAGAGACTTTTAACTCATCTGTTTTATATAGTAAGATGGGTTATTGGGTTAGCATATAGAATAGTATACTGGGGTAGAGAAGTTTGCACCCTGATGTGGGACAAATATGAGGCCAGAAGTTACAGCGGAGTGGGGGAAGTATTGGGGAGCCCCGGGCATGAGGTGTGTAACACAGGCGGGGGAGCAGAGCTGAGGCCTGGAGAACAAGGGAGACGCGTGTGTGGAGAGACTTCCTACTTTGTTTGAGCTTCTGCTGTTGTTGTTTTTTTTTTAATTTTTTTTTAATGTTTTATTTATTTCTAGGAGAGAGAGAGAGAGAGACAGCCTGAGCAGGGGAGGGTCAGAGACAGAGGGAGTCACAGACTCTGAAACAGGCTCCAAGCCCTGAGCTGGCAGTCAGCACAGAGCCCGACGCGGGGCTCGAACGCACGAGCCGTGAGATCATGACCTAAGCGAAAGCCGGACGCCTAACCGACTAAGCCACCCAGGCGCCCCTGCTTTTGTTTTTAATATATGTTTTTAATCAAGTCCATCACACTGAACTGAAGTGAATTTCTTGTCAGTAAGCAGAAGACTTGCACAGCACCCAGTAATAAGCACTTAGAAGGGATAGAGAGGGAGACTCAGCTCCCCATCTCTTCTTCCAGCTCTTTCCCCAACTCTCCAGTTCCAGGTGCCAGGGTCCCACTGTCTCTATCAGAATACTTGCCTTGGCGTTAGCAAGTGGGGGTCTTGAAGATTCAACACTGACAACTCGGCCAGGTGCATGGGTGATTTCCAGACCTGGCTCTCGAGAGCCTGAATGCCGGCTCCACCTGGGAAGTGCTCTCGGCAGGAGAGTCCTGAGCTCCCCGTGTCTGTGATGCACGTCTTCACTTGCAAACTGCAGGTCAGCGCTGCTCAGAGTGTCCTTTGTGCCGGTGAGCGGCTGGCCACCCTCCTGTCGAAAGTTCAGGAAAGGAGAATGAGTGTCTGGAAGTTCTGGCAGCTCGATGGCATCTTGTGTCTGTTGAATCAAGTAGTTTAAAAATCTGCCTCATTTCATTTTCCTAGCAATTCATTTTCAATGCATTTTACAAGAATATTGGTGTGTAATTTGTTGAAAGTTTAAGAAACTGGTCCTTTACCGCAAGTGTTGTAAGAAGCACAGCTTCAGAGCATGAGGTCCCATGCCGCCCAGTCTCCCTGCTCCCTCCCTGGGCCACTGCCCTCTTCTTGGCTTGTAGATCTCTGTTCTTTGGTTTCCGCGTGGATGTCTGCTCCTTTCTGTGGCCTCCAGTGACCCTTCAGTGTTGGATGGTGGGATGGAGCCCCTTTGAGGTGGCCCTGCCGCTCCGTGTGCCTCTCCATCTGGGCCGGCACCCTCGGGACCAGATCAGCCAGATGGCTCGCTTCCCCATCCGCCTCTGGAAGCGTAGATTCGTGTCTGGAGCGCTCTGCACCCTGTGTCCCTGGCACGGCGCCTACTTTGCCGCAGACCCTCACTGAGCATCTGTTAAGTGAGGTCATGAACGAGTGCAGGACAAGGCAGAACTGCCACCCAGCCTCCAGGAACACGCTTCCTGCAAGCACCTCCTTATCCACTTTGAGAGCAATCGGGGCTGGCTTCGCAGGCGGACCAGCTCGACTCTCCTTGTTCCTGGCATGTGAGCCATAAAGACCTCGCGCCAGGTTGTGTCTCACCCTAGGGCTGGGATGACACCGCTGCCCAGGCTGCTCTCTCCTCTCTGCTCCCCAGGTTACTTCGTAGGTGGCCTGGCCCCTTATAAGCTCCTCATGTGGTCTGTATGATGTCATCCCAACACCTTCCTTCTCCACTCACGATGCCTCTCCTTCTCTCCACCAGTTCAGACGTCTCCTTCTTTGCTCTGCTCGTGACTGGATCACCTCTGTGCGTGTCAGAAATGGGTCACACATCCTGGACCTCTACCATGTCATCTTTTCTCTTCTCTCTGTCTCTCCCTGTCTTCTCTTGTCTGTCTCACTGTCTCTCATCTCTCTCGCTCCCCCTCTGTCTGTTTTGCTCTGACTCGAACATTTTTCTCTACGAGTATATTTAACACATGTACCCTCATAATTGTAAAAAGCAAGAGAGAGACACTATAACTCAAACACATCAAATTTGTCATCATTCACGATTTCCTTAATGACTGAAAACAGTGTGAGAGTGCCGCCTGATGCCTGATAAGAGGATGAGTAAAAAATGCAGGGAGAGAAAGAGAAAGATACCCCAAATCAAAGAAGGGCATCATTGACCAATTTTCCCTACTTCAAAAATTTGCCTTGAAGCTCCCTCTAGACACAGTCACATGTCTATGTCAAGGAGATCACCACCAGATTGCGAGCTCCAAAAGGGGGCAAGATGTTTTTGCCTCCGGACCTTCTTTAGCAGAACTGGATTTTGACCTGAATTATCTGGATGATTGCTACATACCTGTGACCTCACCTACTGTGTTAGATATGTATGGCTGATTTTAAATTTACCACAAACGTGGTGGATTAAAACATTATTTATTTGAGTTTGTTATTTTAGCTTCTGTGGCCGTGGTGTAGCTGGGTTCTTCATAAAATCCAAAGGTAGTGGCTGGATTGCATTCTCATTTGGAGACAAGGAAAAATCTGCTTCCAAGCTTACTCAGGTTGTATTCACTTCCTTCCTTTTCTGTCTCGTTACACCATCCTATGGCCATTTCTTGATGCGTTCCAGCTTGTTCACAGCCCCAACATTACTTGGTCTCCCCAAAGCTAGAATCCTTTCCTGTAGGTGAGGGTATATATTTTTTTAAAAATATTTTATTTTTTTTTTTGAGAGAAAGATAGAGACAGCAGGGGAGGGTCAGAGAGAGAGGGAGACACAGAATCTGAAGCTCCAGGCTCTGAGCTAGTTGTCAGCACAGAGCCCGACGCGGGGCTCGAACCCATGAACTGTGAGATCATGAACTGAGCTGAAGTGGACTGAGCCACCCAGGAGCCCCTGAGGGTATCTTTTTTCTAATTGCCTGAAGTAAAACTGGCTAGAGGTCAGAATCACTTTCACCGCATGTCTCTCTGGGAATCCTCTTCAGCGGCTCATCAGTGCTGGGCTCGGGCCGACAGGGGTGGAGGTGGGGGTGGGGGTGGGGGCGAGGAGAGGAATCCTCATTAGCTGAGTCAAAGCTGACTGAGATTCCAAGATGAAAATGTGAGAAGAAGGTGATGGGGCACCTGGGTGGCTCAGTTGATTAAGTGTGAGACTCTCGATCTCAGCTTGGGTCATGAACTCATGGTTTGTGAATTCAAGCCCCTCATAGGGCTCTGTGTTGACAGTGTGGAGCCTGTTTGAGATTCTCTCTCCCTCTCTCCTCCCCCTCCCTTGCTCATGTTCCCTCATTCTCCCTCTCTCAATCTCTCTCTCTCTCTTTCTCTTAAAATAAATAAACTTTAAAAAAAAAAAAGGAAGGTGGTGCTATTATCTGAACCAGGGAAGGCAAGAAGGAACAAGTCTGGAAAGGCCACATATGTTAAGGGAACTATAGAAATGTAAGAGTCAAATATCTCCTGTCTCCAAGAATCTACAGGGTTCCACTCAACGTTGCTGAGTCTAACATCTCTAAACATGCAAAAAGGGCCATGAACCCAGCACTTCTCTGCCAGTTCTGAGGGGGAGTCATAGCTTGTTTTGTCTCGGTGCTCATCGGCCTCACCTGTTTTTATCTCCCGAGGTCTGCAGAGTCAGTAACACCCTGTCCATATAGTGCAGCTGACTCAGAGAAGGATGATCTCAGTGAACTCTTGTGCCTTTGAAAGCAAAGACTTTAACTAGCACACGATGGAGACAAAGTTAAACTAGTTTGGGTTGACTTGACGTTTGTGAATCTAGCCTCAAGAAGAGCGAGATGTGGGGCACCTGGGGGGCTCAGTCGGTTGAGCGTCTGACTTCATCCCAGGTCATGGTCTCACGGTTTGTGAGTTTAAGTCCTGCATCCGGCTCTGTTCTGACAGCTGAGAGCCTGGAGCCTGTCTTCAGATTCTGTGTCTTCCCATCTCTCTGCCCCTCCCCTGCTCAAATTCTGTCTCTCTCTCTCAAAAATAAATAAAACAGTTATTTTAAAAAAAGAACAATAAGAAGAGCAAGATGTTTGAACCACCGAGTTCTGGAGAAGGATCTCGGCGAGACTGTTTAGCAGTTGTGGCTCACGGGAAAGTCTCTCCTTCTGAGTCGGAGTTCTGCGATAGTTAGACATTACTGTTTACTACCATTTTTATGAAGCCTAAATGGATTGCACATATAAAGCACCTTGTATGGGGCCTGTGGATTGAAGTTCCACTTTTTCTTTACCCCTCAACCAAATAAAGGCATCCATTAGCCTGGAAGCATAAGAGAAAACAGTTTCTGGAGCACCGTCTTTGCCAATATCTCCCCGAATTGTGCACACTTTCTACTTTCTCACCTCACGTCATTCTTGGTGGAGAACGTCAGTGTCATTGTCTCTACATCAAGTGTGCCCTCACTCGCACACGGGCTGTGTCATGATGAGGCTGGGGCCAGGCTCCCCGACCTTCGAGGTCTGAGCCGGTCGCGGGTATGGGGTCCTCTCTCCTTCCCACAGTGGTGGACTCGGTGTGGTGGCCCATGAGGCACAGTTCACGGAGAGAAGATCATATGGACAGAGATAACAGATGGAGGAATCTGGTCTGAAGGGCACAGCTGTCATTCTGAGTGTGGAGCCCAAACAGCGGCAGACACAAGTCTCATGCCACAGCTGGAAACAGCTCTAACACCTACCAATCTGTCTACACCCAAACCATCCCAGGACACTGTGGCCACATTTCCACCGCCATGCTCACAGCTGCACTGCATGGAGTAAGTGCATAGGAGAGATGCATGGATGACGGGAGCAGTGCTCACAGCTGGGAACCTGGGAAGCTGGGGGGTGGGGGGAACTTTATACTAAATAAATAGTGCTTTCTTCCTTTGGACTTTGGGCCATTTGTGTGTACTTCCAATTCAAAGAGTCTAATGTCAAATACTTGAAGAAAAAATGTAAATGTTACTTTTTTTGAACAAAACAATTCCTTGTGGTTATGATTTGTGGTTAATTACTAAGTGTTTCCGACTTCCCTCAGGCATGTGACAGGATGTCATGTGTGGATCTATGGCATTTGATGAGGCACAGTGAACTTCCTTTGGCCAATGAAATGCAGACAGAAGGATGTTTGTTATATCTGCACAGAGTTGGGAGTTGGTGTGAAACAGCAACGATGCTTTCCCTCTGCATAGTGACGGACAGAGTTCGAGAGGGTGGCCATTCCGTCTGCTGGGTCTGGAAGGGGGACCACTTGGAGTAGAAATCCCACCAGGACACCATGGTTGGCTTTTAGCTTAACCCACAGAAAGTTGGAGGCTGCTCAGGAGCACAGCATCAGCTGGTCTAGCCTGAGACCAGGGCCATGTGCTTTTGTCCCTCCCCACCATCTCCTCCCTGCAGCCCTCTGAGCATCCCCACCTGTTCCCACGACTTCACAGATACCCCATTTCCTACGGCGTCATCTGCTCTGTGTCAGGCTCCACACTTTTTCATCAAATGGCCTATTGATGCCTTTACTTGGTTATCTCACAGCAATTTCTAAATTTGGAAAGTTAGATAATTCTTCCTCACTGTTAACTATCTCTCACAAAACTGCTTCCCTCCCAAGGCCCCTCAGCTACCCTGGAGCCACTGCTACTCCCAGTACTCATGCTGGGACCCCAGCGGTTACCCTGAACACCTTCTTTGCCCTCAGAACTAGCCCGCTGCTGAATCGGATGATGTTAAGATACAGCTCACATCCATCACGTGTCCCAATATCCCGTCATCTCCTTTAATGTGTTGTCCAGTTTGCAACATGACTTCCTTCCAATTCTCTCCAGCTAGAGAGCTCACTCAACATACACACTGGCTTGTGTCACTTTTCCCCTTAAAAACTCCTTCAGCAAATCCATAATGCACTTAAAATACAATACAGATCTTTAATATGTTGGACATGATTGGATCCTTCCTATCTGTCTGGTACCTTCTTACTCCACTGCATGGCAAGATTCTTTCACCTCTGAGCCTTGACATTACTGTGTATTTTCTCTTCCTAGAATGCTGGATCTCCTTCCACTGTTGGCCTGGCCAGTGGAATTTACATTATTTTTTCTTCTTTCTTGTCCCAGAGAGACATTTTCGAACAACCAGGCTTTAGCTGGTAGCTCCATCCTACCCCTAACATTATTCTCCCTTATCATTCTGTTATTTATTTAATAATATTTATATAATTTATAATTATATATTAATTTGGGTTCTTTTTCTTTGATTTTTTATTCCCACTGGGCAGAACTCAAAGAAGTTGGGTCAAATGTGTTTTCCTCACTGTCCTACATGTACTCAAGACAGTGCCTGTCATGTAAGTCAGTCAATAAAAGAACGACCAAGTCACCATAGTGTACCTGGTAAGATGTGACACATATAACTTAGTGATGATAAACCCGTCATACAATTGGCGTGTCCACAGGAGCTATTACCGCTCAAGAGCCGCCAGCTACAAAATGGTCACAAGAGAATATTTCAATGAAAGAACGAGAAGGAGTTGAGAGATTTGGTCTCCAGGGCAGTCAGGGAGCACCAATGAAATAACACTTGGGTTAAAAAATGGTGGCTGGATTTCAGATTAGTTTTGTTTCTGTGCCTCTGAATGATAGCATGTGCTAGATGATTTGCTAGGTTCTTAGGCTCCAATATTCTAGAATTCTATTTTCCAACGTTGTCCAGACCCAGTCATACTGGACAACTACTGACTAAGCTCTTTCTTCCCTGGATGTATAAAGAATGCTTACGATATCTGGGAAATGAAAATAAAGATCCCGTTGGTGGAGAGGATAGGAAAGGAAACATGGCAGCCATATGCCACATCCCTGGAGCATGTGTTCCCATCACACTTACCAGCAGAACAGCTGATAAGTGCTCAGTCCACACTGCGGTTGTTATATTAAAACCAAATTATTCTAGAAAGAAGGAACAGGTGAAAAATAAAAATCTTTATTAAATAGCAAATGAAACACCCATGGACATACATTCTCTGACTAGTGCACATGGATGTTTCCCATTTCTAGTCAATGCAATCCAACCACAAGTGAAGTGGTCCAGATAGATGCTCCATGACATGTGAAAGTGCCTGCAGAGCTCCTCCTCTTTGGCCACTGCACATGCAGGAAAAATTCATCCCTCTGACTTATAATAAATTGAGTGAATAATTATCAAATTCATTTAAAACGAACCTATGTCTTTCATTTCTCATTTAACAATATAACCAGCTATTACTCTTCAAATTACGTGTCACCATCCTGGTATTTGGGTCAACTTCAAACTGTAATGGTCCGCTGAAGAAATAGAAAAATCCTGTAAACATAGATGAGGAAAATGATGAGACATTTTTCAAATAAATCAATTTTGCAACATGCAAATCTCAGAATAAGAGTGAACTAATAATGAATGGCATTTATTCAGCAGTTATTCTGTGCCAGCCCCTGTGCTGAGTGCTCACATTCTTTCTCTCCTCTATCTTTACCGAAAAAGTGTGAGATGTCACTAATGGGGATAAAAGTGAGAATTAGGGAGATTTTGCAATTTCCCCAAGGTAACATCTCTCATGAAAGATGGAGGGAGAACTCCATCTCACCTGACTTCAAAGCCAGTGCTCGACAACATTAGATTACACTACCTCCAGACTGATAAAATTCTATGGTATTTTAAATTCTCCCACTTCCCCCTCTAGGTCCTAAAGTGCAGCTTGGGAGGCAATTGGACCCAAGAGAATCAGGCCAACAATACAAAGCACTGGAGGTTCATTTCCTCTCTGTATGCACTAAGGCCAAGACATCTTTGCAATAAGATCACATGCCCCATGAGCATTACGATTGTCGTATCCTAGAATCTCCCTCCAAAATTGCTTCAGAACAAGCACACATGCTACCATCCCATCTACCCGTGGCCAGGAACTGAATTTTGTCTATTTTGAGCATATGGGAAGACTACTATTCATTTACCAATGAATTACTCAATGTAGGCAACTGCAGACTTCAAAAGAAGGCCAGATAAGGCCCCTTGGGATGGGATGGGAGAGAACAGGTAAGAAGAGAAGAGAGGAGAATGACAGCTTGCCATCAGTAACCTGGCTCCTACTTGGTTCTGTTTTTATACCAAATAGTCACCTGAGATACCGGCTATGGTATGAGGAAGCACCCTTTCATTTTATGTGCAAGTATGAGACAGAGACTTGGAAATTATTCAGGAAAAATAAATGTAAGCTCAATTCACACAAACTGGAAAGTTACAATTTTCAAAAATTTAGAGTATAAAGGGTATAAGACTGAATCATTTGAAGATTATTTTGATTCCCCACATCATTTTGATTCCATAAAACACCCCTCAAGTGTTCCCACTGACAATGAAGTGGGTGCCATCTTACCAAATTCCTGCAATACAGCATCAACCTTTGGCTCAACTCCCGGAAAGTCATCAACTATTAGTCTGGGGAAGCCTTGCTCCATGGACTGGCTATTTCCATCAAACCTGTAGCAAGTGAAAGAAATAGAGCTCAACATTGTGCAGAGGCCCCGATACATACAATGGTAGGAAATAATGTTACTGCTCCAGTGTTGAATCCCAGATAATTCTCAAGCAGGGTAAAGAAGTGGTAAGCATTTTCAGTACGACAAAAATTTGTGACTTTCCTGGACTATAAGCTTAGTACATAAACCAGGACTTTCTCCAGAGGCCAGAATATCATGCTATTCCATGCAAGCTCCATTTATACATCTGAGGTCAAGTTCTAAGCCTCGACACAGAGCCCAAGTGCGTTCCTGCCACAAATGCATGAGGACTGCATACACATAGGATGCAAAGTAAATTAATCATTTGGCAAAACAAACTCTGGTTTTCTATCACACTTGCCCTGTAGATGGTGTCTCTACAGTCTGATACAGCTGGGCTTCCTATCGTGCTTGCTGTCTGGACCTCAGCTGGCCTCTTATGATGTCTTCTGGTGTCTGGATCTATGACCCCAGGGACCAGCCATTCTGAGAGCCCTTTATCATATCTGAGAAGTGGGTAACTCCAATTGTCTTCTTAATAATCAGGAAATTGGAGGTTAGACCAAATTAGAGGGTGGGGCAGGGGGATATCCATAAAGAAAGAACAAAAGGTCCCTATTCAGGCTCCATACAGAGTCATTCCAGCCGCGTCTTACCGCCAGTAACTGTCCTCTACAAAGAAGTATGTTTTCTTCTTTTCCTTATCAGAAACAGCTGCATCTATTTTCCCCACGGCTGGAGGAAAACCCAGGGTTTGGATGTCTTTTGGATAGCCTGTTTGTACCTCAGTTCCTCTGATGGCCCAGAAGTGATTTCCTATTGAAAAAAAAAAAAAAGCCAAGAAATTTTAGTGAAGGCTTGTGATTTTAGAGAAGATTATTTTCATTATTATCTATGAATAATACAGTTGATAATTGCAGTGACTGGTTCTGGTTATTTCTTATAATCGCTGGTGACTTCTTAGTCTAAGTTTCTAACTAGAAACCGTCTTGTAACTGCACATCACAAAATCAGGTACTTTCGGATTTTTCTTGAGTCCCTCATGGTCACTAGTCCAGACTGTGCTTATTTTGAGTAATCTAGGAAGCCACCAAAATTTGAGTGTATCAGGATGGTGAACACCAATCAGCTTCTCTGCTTTTAGTTCATCACACCCCCTGTCACACCCTGAATCTGTCCCTCACATCACTGCCAGTGTAATTGACCTAAACCACCAGTGTGCCCTGCGTCTGTCTTGCGTCACCCCAACCGAATGACTTGTACCTGTCTGAGCAGCTCCCGATGGACTCTTCATGTAGATCATTCCTCCTCCTTGAAGACCTTTCCACTCTACACACTGGGCTCCTTTCTACACAGCAAAGTTCTCCTTCAACACTCATCCTGACCATCATCCTGCCCCATGATCTTTGCCGAGTCCTGGGTGCTGGGCCAGCCCTGCTCCCCACGGCACCTGCCAGCCTCCCTGAATCCCAGCGCACTGTCAGCGTCTGCCTCTCTGGAATAGCAGCCTCTTTCAGTGTTGACTTGCACCAATGAGCACCCTGCCTGGCACATCGCAAGGATAAATAAATGTCACATAAACTGATGGATGAAAACAATACTTCAGAGTTAAAGAATATTTACAGTATCCAAATCTACTTCACATGATTTCATTTCCTCCTCATAAAAGTGAGATGGTCACAAATACCCAACTTTAAAAATCCCCACACAGTCTGACATTTATGAACTCTCCCAAATAACCTGGAATCAAGGCAAAAATTAAAAATGGAAAATTTTTTAAAAACTTAAAAATGAACATAATGAAACTACTACATATCAAAACTTGTAGGAATGAAGCAAAAGTTGAGAAGAAAGGGATATTTTTAGGCATAAACGTTTATACTAGAAAAGAAGAAAGGGCTATAAGTACCAAACTGAAGTTATGAAAAACAGTAACACAATACATTCAAAAACAGCAAAAATGTGGGCAATAATGATGCGGATGGAAACTCATTAAATAGAAAATCAAAATGCAATAGAGACAACTGACAACGTGAGAGTTAGTTCTTTGAGATGCAAATAAAATTATTAAATATCCTGTTAGCCAACGAGATGAGTAGAGAGAGAGGCCTCATGCAATGTGCTTTTACATTAGACTATCAAGCACTGTCTTTCACCAGACTAACACAAGCTAGGTGGGGGAAAAAAAAAAAGAGAGAGAGACAGCCTATGCAGGAAATAAATCCCCAGGTGAGGTGCCCTCCCTACAGCAGGAGGTGAAGACACATCTGCATCACCAGAGATGGGACATTTAGAGACGAGAAAGATATGTTAGCAACACTAACTCAAGCTTGGTGACTGAGCTCAATAGGAGCTCAAAGAGCATATTCACAGTGGAAGAGATTGAAACAGCCATTGTAAAATATAAGAAAGGGCCAGAGAGTCCTGGCCGCCCGTTAGTGTGTCTCTCCCTGCGCTGACATGGCGTTGTCCACCCCACTCTGCCACACAGCCGTCCTCCTTGGCCCGTCCTCCCCGGCTCATCCCCCCCCAGCAGAACCCTGGCTGTTCTTGGCCTTTGCTCTCCCACACAAGTTAGGGAACTGATTTGTCAAGTTCCATGAAAACTATTTTGGCATTTGAATGGAAAGTTCCTCGTATCTATAGATAAGTTGACATTTTTACTATATTGACTATATATTTTCTACATCACATTACTATAATTTTCCTATTCATGAACATGGGGTAGCTTCTATTATTTAGGTATCATTGAATTTTTTTGTAAGTAGCCTTCATGTACAGTGTGCAGAGCCCAAAATGAGGCTTGAACTCACGACCTTGAGATCAAGATCTGAGCTCAGGGGCACCTGGGTGGCTCAATCAGTTAAGCAGCTGACTTTGACTCAGGTCATGATCTCATAGTTCGTGGGTTCAAGCCCTGTGTCAGGCTCTGTGCTGACAGCTGGGAGCCTGGAGCTTGCTTTGGATCTTGTATCTCCCTCTCTCTCTTCCCCTCTCCTGCTCTCTCTCTCTCTCTCTCTCTCAAAAATAAATAAACATTAAAAACCTTAATTTAAAATATAGCCTGAGCTGACATCAAGAGTTGGACACTTGACCAACTCAGTATCATTGAATTATTTAAAGTAAAACTTATAATGTTCTTGTACACATCTAAGCATTGGCACTAGGTCTTGCAGTAATAAATCATACAAAATTTAACATAATGCTGAAAATTCATGTCAGAGAAATTTTGGCAATAGAATTTTTTTAAACAAATCAAAATTCTTATATAGTACTTGCCTTTGAACACAAAGACAGTATCCTTGTTATTAACTTCACAGGCGGCATCCAAGCCTGATGGTAGAGAGAGCCAAAATGTAGAAATCAAGTGAAATTCAGGTTCAAGGTTCCAGTGAGACCTATGCCAAAAATATCTGGAAAACATACAAATTAATTACAATTGTCTTTCTCCTTTTGGTGAATATATAAAAGAATATTCTCTCTTTCCATCAATGACAATTCAGAAGCCTGTACTAGGCCATTTTCCTTCCTATGATCCCAGGGTACTGAAGTCGATGGCAATATAATTATTTAGCTTAGTGTCCATCGAAGGGAAGAAGAGTACTTCTCTACCTTCAAGTCTTCCTCCTGGACTAAGGATTAAATTTACGTGAGGCGGATTAACAGGAGAAAAAACCAAAGTTGTATTACATGCCATGGAGGCCCAGTCATGGACTCGAGACCCAGAGAAGTGACAGGCAGGCAGCTGTCGTGGTTTTGAGACAAAGAAACCATAATCTGTGAGGCACTGACAGCAAGGAAAATTGAACTTTGGGAACTTTCATTAGTAAGGAATCTTAAACAGATGTTGGGCTGGGGGAGCACATTAGTAAAAAGTAGCAAGGGTTGTTTATATGGCCTTCTTGGCTCTAAATGTCCCATCTCTGGTGATGCAGATGTGTCTTCACCTCCTGCTGTAGGGAAGGCACCTCACCTGGGGATTTATTTCCTGCATAGGCTGTCTCTCTCTCTTTTTTTTCCCCCCCACCTAGCTTGTGTTAGTCTGGTGAAAGACAGTGCTTGATAGTCTAATGTAAAAGCACATTGCATTGGTCATAATGTATTATCCTTTTCTTTTTTTAAAAATAGTTTATTGTCGGGGCGCCTGGGTGGCTTAATCGGTTAAGCGTCCGACTTTCGCTTAGGTCATGATCTCGCGGTTCGTGGGTTCGAGCCCCGCGTCGGGCTGTGTGCTGACTGCCAGCTCAGAGCCTGGAGCCTGTTTCAGTCTGTGACTCCCTCTCTCTCTGACCCTCCACTGCTCACGCTGTCTCTCTCTCTCTCCTAGAAATAAAAATAAATAAATAAAACACAAAAAAACATTAAAAAAAAAACCTAAAAAAAATAGTTTATTGTCAAGTTGGTTTCCATATAACACCCAGTGCTCATCCCCACAAGTGCCCTCCTCCATGCCCATCACCCCCTTCCCCTCCCCCCCACCCATCAGTCCTCAGTTTGTTATTAGCATTCAAGAGTCTCTCATGGTTTGCCTCTCTCCCTTTCCCCCACCATTTCCGCCCTTCTTCTCCCCTTGGTCCTCTGTTAAGTTCCTCCTAATCCTCCTATACGTGCACACATATGATATTTGTCCTTCTCTGCCTGACTTATTTCGCTCAGCATAACACCCTCAAGGTCCATCCATGTTGCTACACATGGCCAGATTTCACTCTTTCTCATTGCCATGTAGTATTCCATGGTATAGATAAACCACATCTTCTTGATCCATTCATCTGTTGATGGACACTTAGGCTCTTTCCATGATTTAGCTATTGTGGAGAGTGCTGCTATGAACATTGGGGTACATGTGCTCCTATGCATCAGCATTTCTGTATCCCTTGGGTAAATTCCTAGCAGTGCTATTGCTGGGTCGTAGGGGAGTTCTATTGTTAGTTTCCTTAGGAACCTCCACACTGTTTTGCAGAGGGGCTGTACCAGTTTACATTCCCACCAACAGTGTAGGAGGGTGCCCGTTTCTCCACATCCTCGCCAGCATCTAGAGTTCTCTGATTGGCTCATTTTAGCCACTCTGACTGGCGTGAGGTGGTATCTCAGTGTGGTTTCGATTTGTATTTCCCTGATGAGGAGGGATGCTGAGCATCGTTTCATGTGTCTGTTGCTGCACAGGCTGTCTCGTAAGTAACTTTTATTTAAGCCAGTTGTCAAGGTACACCACCCTAGAAGTCCATTAAATGGCATGTATATTATGCACTCATTAGTATTTTTTTAAAAAATAAGATAATCACACACATTTTTGTTTGTATGTGAATAGAGTACCTTTGTAAAGAGACAAAGGAAGTTGGGAGCAGTGGTTGAACATATGGTGAGAACTAGGGACTACATAGGTCACAGATGGGAGAGAGATTTTGCTTTTCACTCTGTGTCTTTTGGTGCTATTTAATATTGGACCAGAAACATATATCATATATGTTTTTCTCAGATTAGTTAATTTAAATAGTAGCATTTGTTAGCACACATAAAGGTACAGCTCTACTTCTAGAAGTAGAAGTTGCATGGTTTATAATATTTAAATGCACCAATGATTCATTCACTTGTTTGCCTTACGCACTGCATGTCCCGGACCCATTCTAGGCCCCGGGGATCAAAGAGTGAACAACACAGAGAGAACCCCACGCCTTCACCCAGCTTACATTCTAGTGACCCAGAATCAGCTTTCGTACGTCTGTTAAAAAATGATACAGACTACTTTAAGGAGATGATAAAATGCATCAAGAACCAGATCTGAATGATTTTAAAATGTAGAGGAAATATTTTACGTAAATATTTCTGTCAAGTTTCTGTTTTCCTTTCTAAGCATTGTACATCAAAAGGATAGGGAAATAGAATCTTTTGGTCTGACCTGTCTTTAAAGAACAGGATTTCTCCTCTCAGAGAGCTGATGGAGTCGAAGAACAAAGCAGGGTCGCACACAGCTGGTGTC
This sequence comes from Proteles cristata cristata, assembly GCA_017311185.1. Classification (NCBI taxonomy): domain Eukaryota; kingdom Metazoa; phylum Chordata; class Mammalia; order Carnivora; family Hyaenidae; genus Proteles; species Proteles cristata. The sequence goes on from JAESUZ010003421.1 coordinate 56,771, forward strand.
CCAGGTCCTGGAGGCGCAGATTCCGTGGGCACCGCGGGGCCATCAGGGTGCACAGGGGGAGAGCCTAAAGGAAACAGATGCGGGGGTCAAACATAAGGAGAATGGGGTGCTTCCGTCAATTTCAGTGCTTTCCAAACACTCTCAGAGTGCGTTGAGCTGATTGCAAATGCTTTACGCAGCATTTTAAAGCTTTCCTGAAGACCATTACTGCAAAGCTCTGGTGCCTAATTTTTCCAGCATCACTCACCATACAGGGACTGGATGCCGTTCACATCATCTTGGGAAAGGCGGAAGCGGGTCAGGTCTGTGAGTGCGTTGTAGACGGGGAACATCAAAGCTGTGGGGTCATTCGAGTGAAAGAGACCCAGGGAATGGCCAAGTTCATGAGCAGCAACGAGGAATAAATTGGCTCCTATTTGAAAAACGATAAATGTTCAGAATCAAACAGTTGTTTGTTCCATAAACACACATGTATGAACATGTCAGGGGTACGGGTGATCCTTGGGACCACGTGTCACTGTCCTCCCTATTTGTGGATTGGTTCATTGATTGGCATATTTCACACTTCATGGAAATATAATTATTTTTCAAGGTTGACTTGAAGTCAATATAATAAGAGAGGGTTTCACCATATTCCTCCTCCCTCATTCTCTTTTCAGTCAGGAAAACCTGGTCACTTTGCCTAAACTGACAGTGATAAATATTGTTTCCAAAATAATATTTTGGAGGTAGCAAGACTACATGTCAATACATATAACTCCTCATTATCTCTACAAATATGAAGTTGGTTATTGTTCAAGTTTAGTACCATGTGCCAGTTTTAACTCAGTGCGTATTAATCACAGAGTATTCACGGTATTCCTCACACTCTTACACAACAACACTAGTCATTTCCTGTAGCCTGGCTTGTCCTTCCTCTTCTTCAAATATAATCACATAATTTTTGATGGTTATAAAAACCTCTACGATAGTTGGTGCCACTGGATAGGCACAGTTTCTAGCTTAGAATAAATATGTGTCTGATAACAGTTTTCTGCAGCACAAACACCGCTGATTTCAGCTTTTCTTTATACTATAAAAATTTTCTTGAAGTTAATACTAGAAATTATTTAACCAAGCCTCCAAGCAATTATGCGGAAAAGAATAGTCATTCAAATAAAGCAAGATCATTTCTCACAGCACATATGTACCCTCAGCAAAGATGCTCTTTGCATTTGCACTGAACATTCCAACCAATCTTGAAAATAACAATTCTTTAACTGTGTGTTTTCCAAACTTTAGAAGCCACTTGAAAAAAATAAATGTAGTTAATTTTGGTCATTGAGTTTGAACTTAGTGAAGTCTTTCAGAATTAATTTAGGGGGATAAAAAGGCTTCTAGTTTAGACATAGTTACATGTTTACTTAAACAGACGACCTAACAATTTCCTTTATTTTCTCATTTTCCTGATCTTCTATGAGAAAAGGAGGCAAATGGAAAGAAAAGAAGAATCCCAAGGGCACATTTTAGGTTGGAACTAATTCAGTGCAATTCATTCTACCCGATGTCATTTCTAGTTAATGAAATGAGAAGCTTTGTTAACATGCTCATGCTAAGAGCTTCATGGGGTCCTGAGCTGGAAATAAGATGGGCCGGTGCCTCTGATATTGTGCTTGCTCGGAGCAAAGAAGCAAATGTGGACAGTAGAAAATGTTCATCACTAATGATTGAAACAACAGTGCTTCCAGTTGTTAGCACTCAAACAGTCACAAATTTTAGTTATTAGGATGTTACATTTACTGCTCATTGGTGTTGGATGTTATTCCTGAAATCATCCAGAGAGCTTGGGGCCGCACCTGATTTGTCCTCTCTCCACAGCTGGTCATCATTAAAGTGCACATCTCCATCTCAACCGGGGCCAGGTGGATAGGCATGAGCCAAAACGTTTCCTGATTCATTAAAAGGGAAGAAGTCTCCATGTGCTGGCAGAGAAAAAAAGATAATGGTAACTTAAGTGTTTAGGATTTCTTCATGCCCTTTTCCAATAAGCACCAGAAAAATGATACATGTAATTTTGTTTTACCTCCAACAACAAAAGAGATCATTATGTCAGTGTCTCCTTCATAAATCTTGGAAAAAGTAAGTGGAGTCACCTCTGCCCAGACTTTCAGAGCCTTCTCAATGGCAGAATCAACAGCCTCTCTTGACATATCCAGTGTATAATTCACAATCCTTTAAGAGAAAAATTGAAGAAGGTATTACTTTCTGCTGTGATAGCAATTTGTAAAATTGCAATGTGATATGAGCACCATTGGGACCCGTCACCTGTAGGTAAGGTGAGTTTTCCTCCACTTCGCCATGCCAGGGAAGGTGGTGAACTGGCCGGCGTCAGGAACGCCGCACCTGGGCTTGCGTATCATCGCCAGAGTGTCGGCGTCCGGCTTCCCCGTCACCTCCAACCCGAGGAACTTCTGCATTTCTCGGATTTTTTTAACGACAGGACCACTATCCCTTCTTCTCACAAACTGTTTCACATCCTTGGCAAGGTTGTAGTAATTCTCTAGGTATTGCTAATGGGATGTTAAGCAATAAAAAGCTTAAGTGAGTAATTTAAAAGATCAGACTAGCTTTATTGAACAGTTCATGAGTTAGTCAGCATTTAATCTAGGAAGTATGAAGGGCATATGTCCTCCTATAGAAAATGAACAGTTTTTAAAGGCGGGAAGGGGGCAGAGATTTACACTGTTAATATACACCTTGTTCAAGACGTAAGGGGGGTATTTTTTTTTCCTAAACAAGATGAGTAACAATATAAACATTATTGCCTGAAATTATTTGAAAATCACAATGAACACATTCGTTATCCCTAATTGTTTCAACCAAAGAAATTCTAAAGCCAGAGAAGTTTCAAGCACTTCCCAACTGTTCCTCCCATTTAGCGCCAAAGCAGCTGCTAGCGTGTTATCATACAACTTTGACGAATTCTATTCCCTCTTCCCTTCCTGCACCTTTCTTCCCTCTCTGCTCAAACATAGGGACAGCCCACCTTTAGCACTTACTGTGGCCCATGCTAACTGAGTCCAACATGGTGAATGCCAATCAGATCAGTCTGCTTTGTGTTGCCCTTTCGTTTCCACCCGGGACTGGCCAGTGGCTGCAGTGGCCGTCATCCTGACATATCTGGACAAGAGCAGGGCTGGAGTCCGCCTTCCTCTCTGCTCCAGTCAGCGGATGAGCTGAGCAGCCTGGCAGACAAAACAGCACAAGGGTGGCAAGATGCTTCATAGCTCAGGAAAATATCTTTCTTGCCTGTTGGCTTTGGTGTCTGCCCTCCAGTGTACGTCCCCTTCTAGGGTGATGGTGCTTATATCCAGACAGCGTGATTCATGCCTGTGTTTTCTTTTTATCTGAGTATCAAAAATACTCATAAAAATTCAATGTAAAGCTGATTTGGTCTACATCAGAATTTCCCTTCCCTTCAACTTTTAAACTTGGGTAATTATTACTTTCCAAGAAATGGTTTCTGTGTTTGTAAAGAGGAAAAAGAATTGACTGTTTTCCTCTGTGTAGTTCCTGAGAAGTAGCTGAAAAGCCTGGTAAAATGTCACATGTGGAGACATTTGGAAGGAGTGACATTTCCTTCTAAAAAGACTGTATTTTAAACTCAAAAATAAGCAGGTTAGGTAGGAGAGGATGAGTGGAAAGATATGACAGACACAACTTTGGTCTAAACACAGGCATTTTTATCTAGAAGATATTAGAAGAGATATTCCATTTCTTGAGTTGTAAAACCCAGTTGTCACTGGTTTTCAGATAGATTTCCCGTCCCTGGGGTGGGGCTCATGTGAAGAGGAAGAAGGAAGTGGAAAGGAGGGTCTGCAGAGGAGAGGATGGAGCACACATTGATTCCCGAGTGGCATGGCTTGTGCTGGATGGACTCTGTGGATGTCAGAAGGGAAGGCACGCTCATGGAAACCACTCCGTAAAAAACCATCAAATTGGAATAAATCAAATGGCATCTTAGGCTGAGAAATACCTCCTATCTTCTTGGCTTTAACAAAAATCTCCTTGGTTCCTGGTCCCCAAGTACACAGGACAAGATGATGGACTGAGATTTGTCCTGGGGAATGATGTCTGATCCTCCCCACGCAGCCACTCACCTCTGCATGGAAACAGCACTTTCTCTCTTTCCTTTTCTCAGCCAAACGCAGTGTTTTTCACATCGCAAGTCTGCAATAACTTATTTTTACCCAGTTAACTTATCAATACAGAGAACCCTCAAATTCTTGTAGTGTAGAATTATGGTTTTCTCTCACTAAAGACAAACTAACTCTACCTGATGGGAGTCTAAGTTCATGAGTGTGCAGGCATAACCCGTCAGCCCACCTGCCACTTATGCCTCACCAAGGAAGACTGCTCTGGTGGCCCCTGCAGCCAGAGGTGAAGGAGCCATGGGGTGCCCTGAGCCAGCCCCATCCACCTGAGGCTGACAGAGCCACGGGGTCAGCTCCACCACAGTGGCATGGAATGGACCTCAGCCAGAGAATGAGAGACGTGAAGCTCTGAGAAAATCAGTGGGACAGGTGTATGATTTCTGTGGACCACTGTTTTGTCATCTATAGAAACAGGGTGGATGTAACCTAACTCGGGGTTGTTTTATACTCGGAACAAGTTTCTTACCAGACAAAGCTTGTTGGCCTGACAGATCAGTGGCAATGGTCCCAGACACGCTCTGAGATGCCTTGTCTTCATCTGAGTCATAACTTTATTGGTGGTGAGCATCCTGTTGATGGATCTTACGATGTGGTGATGACATGATGAAAGTTAATGTGGTGGTAAGTGCTGTGGTTATAACTGTCTAAACACCAAAGCACCGGCCTCACACGACTGACGCGGGCGGGTACCGTCTCCTATGCTCACCCACCACACTGGGAAGGAATTAATGACTGGAGCAGGAGGAGTGCCAGAGGTATGTCTGTAAATCATTCGTTACTTTATTAAAGCTCCTTAAAGTGTGGATATGGTCAGGCAAGAATTGTTCCTTAAAGAAAGGAGAAACCTTTCCAGGTGTATGCTACTGTACACCAGGCCCCAAATGCGTGTTTCTTCCCATGCTCAGAACAAGGCAGCAGGGTAGATTAGGATCAGAAAAATGAAGTAAGCCAGCTAACAAGTGATAAGTGATTATCCAGAATCCTCACCATTGCAACAGATTTTTATCAATAAGCCTTTCAGCTTGAATCTTGGCTCTGCCCCCAATGCGTTTCTCTCACCTTTTGACACATTTTGTTTGTTTTTCTCATTCTTGAGACTTACCTGTGAAAGTGCCTTCAACTTACCTCCTTAGCTTGTGTTCTCTTCTCAACCTTCTGATCATCCTGTGAACCCAGGCTTTTGCTTTGGTCTCTGTCCTATGAACTCTGGTGCTGGGAGGCGGAGGAGGGCCAGTAACATATCCTCCAGACTGAGAAATCATGTTAATGCTGAAATACAATGCAAGCCACTCTGGACCATTTATGTGCAGTTTTATTCAGGGTAACTTGCTGACAAGGCAGTGGGGCAGATGACCCAGGGGTCAGGTACCAGGTGGCTCTACCACACAGCTGTTCTCCTCTCTCCCATTCTCCGCTCCTCATCCCCAGCTCTTATGAAGCGAGAGGCACAGTGGTGTGGCCACAGGGTAGTTCTCTAAGCTAGATGCCACCTGGGCATTTGTGGGGGGACAAGACGGACTCAGTGTGGCCTGCACCCCTACATGGGGGCTGCATGGATTCATTCAGATAGAACACGTGTTTATGATTCATTGTATCCTGTAACCAAGGCTGAGAAATGTATGATGCTCCCCACTCAGAGATGGTCCAGTTCTTAGAAAAACTGGTTACCTATCAATTTTCAACATGCAACAACCTCTGATTCCAAGATTGTAGATACACACATGACCCTAGGTCAGCTGTGTCATGATACCAACTACAATAGTTTGCAACTTCTTCTTTCACTGGAAAGCCTTGGTGTTGTTACAGGTTGGGGTTATTGTGCTACATCATGGGTTAAGGATAGTGGGAAATCTACTTCCTTTCCCATGCTTTTAAATACCACTTTGCTGCAGAGTGGGAACACGGTTTACCGCTAACTTTTTACCCATTTTATTTCCTTCATGGTAATTTAGGTAAGTATTTTAGGTAATGAGTTATTGCAATGAAAGAAACAATCAGCTAAGGAGACAAAATGTCAGTGCAGGGGTTAGACATGCCTCGGAATGTGGCATCAGTGCTGCTTGTGAGCACAATTATCTACGGTGCCCTCTAATCACCATTCTTGTTAATAATAGTTGGATACACAAAATAATGTTTCTATATTTTCAATTTGGATTCGGGTTCATTGTTGGGTTGGGTCATTAGTATGGTGAGGTTTTTTTGGTAGAAAGAAATGTGTTAGGGAATAGAGTAACAATGATGAAAAATTCTGGGCTTAGATGATGTGGGAAAGAAAAGGCAATTGTCACATATTCAATATTTTCTATGTGACAGGTCTATGCTGGGGATGCAGCCTTGTCCATCTTCAAGAAAACCCTACACTAGTTTCCGTTGTCGCAGATAGGAGATTAAGATTCATAAAGTCCAAATCACTAATGTAAGATCACAGAGAGTTGAGTAGAGCGGATCTGGGTTTCACTACAATTTCTTGGCCAGAAGGCTTCCTCTTTAAGACACATGGAATAAGTCTGGGGGAAAAAAAGCTACTCCTTCCTCTTATCATGGTATTTGGGGCTGAATCCTCCAACTAGAAAAGCTGGACTTTTGGCTAAAACCAAACCAAAACACTAACAAGCAAATGCTCTATTTTCCAGTGCCTCTGGGCTCATAGAAGAAGGGAAATCTTCAAACATTCCTCCTAAATCACTCCATGCTGAGATTCTGCAGCTGTATTGATTTGCTCCAGTAAAGCAACTGTGTCTGACACAGTAGCTACAGTGCGTGCCACATGCTCGGTTAAGTTTACAGAAGTCGGTGGCCGCCCATCGTCATGATCCATCCATTTTGTACCAGGGCCGGAGGGAGAAATTGAATGGGGCTGTGACAGGGACCACCGTCCCTGTTGTTTTGAAGCCTTTGATGGAATTACCTATCTATGCAATCCTTTAGGATGTGTTACTGTTTTCTGCTGTTTCTAATTTACCATCTTGCCAGAGAATTTAGGGAGGAGCAGTTCCAGAGGCTTCTAGTCGATTCTTCCCACATAAGATTTTAACTCTGCAAGTCAGCAAACCAAGAGGAAAGTCTGACCAAGAAAATAGCCACGGGATATGTCCATGGGCCCACTGGACCCACTGTGAGCTTTATTCATTAAAGTTTCATAAGTCTTCTTTATTTTTTTTAAGGTGTTTTTTTTTCCATTTCCAGTTAGTTAACATACAGTGTCATATTAGTTTTAAGGTGTAACATAAGGCTCCTTTCTAAACTAGAAGATCATTTTGCTGTTTTGTGACCTCTTTATCATTGTTGGTTCAGATCTGGTATCCAAGTGTTTTTGAAAAATCTGCATGTTCCTCTTTCCCCAGAGCACAGTTGCCTTGGTAAATGGACACAAGTCCTTTTGTGGGGATAATTTACTACACACACACACACACACACATACACACAGAGGCACACAGACTAACTGCATATCATGGGCTGAAGTTTGTCTCCAAAATTTATATGTTGAAGTTCTAGCCACTCCTCCCATGCCTCCGGATGGGACTGCATTTGGACACGGAGTCTTTAAAGATCCACTTGAATTAGAATGGGGTCATTAGGGTGGCCCTGATCCAACATAACTGGTGTTTATATTTAGGAAAGGAGCTTAGGCTACCAGTACACACCAAAAAGAAACTATATTAAGATACAGGGAGAAGATGATCATCTGCAAGCCAAGGACAGAAGCCTCAGAAGAACCGAACCCTGTCAACACCTTGATCTCAGAATTATATCCTCCAGGGCGCCTGGGTGGCTCAGTCAGATGAGCATCTGACTTCAGCTCAGGTCATGATCTCATGGTTTGTGAGTTCGAGCCCTACATAGGACTCGCTGCTGTGTGTACAGAGCCCACTTCAGATCTTCTGTCCCCCTATCTGTCTGTCCCTTCCCCACTCATGCTCTGTCTCTCAAAAATAAATAGGACCAACCAACAAAAAATTACAGTCTCCAGGATCATGAGGAAAGTAAACTTCTGTTGTTAAAGCCATACATATATAAGTGTGAAGAAGGATCCTTCTTCAAGGAGAGCTAGAGTCCTCTGCAATCAAAGAGCTTGAATTTGTAAATCTTTTTGAATTTGGAAATTAAGTGAGAAACAAGGTTTTTTTCTATTGCAGTAGCTTCTATTGGCAGTTTTTAATTTTTAAAATGTCAGTTCAGCAATACCTTTATTGTGCACTCACCTATTTACTACTAGAAACACATGATCTGTGGAGATGAAGACCTTCTAGTACCATTCTAGCCTCCCTGTTAATTAGAGCTGCTTTGGTTTACCTTGCCTTTGATGGTTAAGTGTGACACCTGCCCTTCACATCCTGAAATCCCAGCATTCCTATGACACTAGAGAGCCCAATTCCAAGCAACACTCATATGTCACCCCAGCCCATAGAGAGCAACCGTCACTGTGTATCTCAGACACCAGTATGTCCCCTCGCTAGTGCACTCTGTACAGCCTGTGAAGGGAGAGCCATCTGGACCAGAAGAGATTCAGGGGTGTGTCTCCCAACCTCATGTAACAAATCCATTCAAGATCCCCTTCTCCTCGTACCTTCTGGCTCATTCCCTAATACTGTGCTACACAAGGGTTGGCATCGCTACCTCATTCACTATAGGACATCGTTGTGGTCAAGATTAGAGACTCCAGCTCAGCAGAGTACTGGACAAACTCCCAGTTTCCTGGCCAGAACACCAACTATCAAGCCCGGAACGAGTGCACCATGTTAGCAAATTCTTCCCAGTCCAGCCATACATCCTCCCACCATGGTCCAATGCCTTTAAAGTCCACTTCCAAACATGCTCTACTGGTTCCTGTTGGCACTCAAGGGCCATATCCTCGAAAGCCTTTGGTTTGTAAGCAATTTCCTGCCATAGCTAGGATTTGAACTGTGCTGAGACCTGACCTTAGTTATTTATCTGGGAACTGGTGAAGGAAGCAATTTGGGAGGAGGATGAGCATTATCTTGTGAGGCACTGACTCAGGTAAGGGCTTTGTTGATTCCTGTGCAAAGAGAAGGCACCTCCCTCTGGCAAAGGGAGACCCCACTGCTGCTGCCCATGTGGAGCATTCAGGAGAATTTAGTTGTTCAGCATTTTCAGATTTATCCCCCCATTATTCCAGCTAGGAAGTACCCAACTTTGCAATTAGATCTGGAGCTGATTTTCAGCACAGCCTGCAATAGGTGAGAATTCCCTTAAATGTCATTAATGTCTTTTAACTTTCACACTGTGTCTTCGATTGATATTTAGATGCCTTGAACTAACTGCTTTGTTTTTATCAAATTCCCAGGGTGGTGAATAAGTCTGCTCCCCACTTCCTACGACCACCAGTCTTACCATGTCATTTAAGTGTTATGGCCAACTGATCACCCATTACTCATCATTCACCTTTATTCCTTCACAATCAACCACAGATGAGAATCTCCATCACTGTGATGACACTATGTACCAGGGTTATCACTGCTCCACTTCTAGTACAAATAGACTTAATCTGGTATTTTTAGAAAGCAGACTTTGAAAAAAAAAATTAAAGCTAAGTGACTATTAAGGCATGTGATGCAGAGGGAGGGCTGGATTTAGGGTTGGGGAGAGCAAAACAGGGAAAGTGGAAGAGACAATACAAAGGTGAATTGTCAGCCAGGCAGAGATGAGAAACATCTTGCTCAGATGGCACCGAGGACCCACTTGAAATACCTCTTAAGAACATCCTCCTGAGGAAAGAGGGAGGGCCACTTACTCACCTGTGTCGGTCACACTGGCACAAGGTTGCTTCACGAATGGCTGCTTGTCTCACAGATTGCATGAGTTCCGAGTGAGTTCCACAGCAGTGCTTGATGTGACACCGACAGGAAAGGCCAAAAGTCCTAGAGGAGAAAGCACAGCCCTGATGAGAACGGCTAGAGGCTTAGAAGCTAGTTTAAAACCTGGACAGAACCAGTCACTGCTGCTGTAGCTGGAATAGAAGACAGGAGGCCAAGAGCACTGAGAATCTTGATGACTCCCCAATCGCACTCTTACGTATATAGTCAATAGAAATGTCACATAAGAGCAGTATTATTTATAAGAGCCCCCAAATGGAAACAAATCGAAGTCCACTGTCAGTGAATGAAGCACAGAGACGTGATGTTGAAGACAGTAAGGGAGACGCGGGAGAATATACACTTGATTGAATTTAGTTCAAAAATAGGCAGATTTAATTTCAGATGTTCAAGGTCAACATGGTGGTTGGCTCTGGGAAATAGAGAATGTATATTGGACATGGTTGGTCGTGTCTCTTGACCCCGGTTAGCACCAGTGCACCCATCCTCCTGGCTTCTTCAAGGGTTGGCGGCTTGCAATTCTCAGCTGTGCTGTTTCTTTACCAAAGAGGAGCCATCTTGCCTGGGAGCTACACCTCCAACCCCCACCCCAGAGCAGACCTGGGCTGATGACCGATGACACAGGCATACAAAAGGCAGGTCCCTTTGCCCTGAGATGGGATTAACTGTGATTCAAGTTTTGAATCATTAGATCGGAACAATCAGAGACCACTTTCGGTAGCTGTTTCCTCGCTCTTAAATGTTGTGTCCACTCTTCTGAGAACTCTCCTTCCCCAATCTTCCTGTTTCAGGCTCTGATTCTGGTGGACTGAGCTGACAGAGACTTAAGCAGTGATCAAAGGGTCTTGATTGCTGTGTACCTGGCGACATTCTATTTCTTGATCCGGGTGAGGGTTACGTGGAGTTGTTAATTTTGTGATAACTCACGGATAGAAACACTTATGATTTGGGCATTTTTCTGTATTTATATTATATATACTTCAATATAAAAATGTTTATTAGAAAGAGAAAGACCTGACCAAAGGAGAGGTTACACTTCTTTCCAAAATTTTAACTTGAGAACTGCCTGGCCCAGAATCATGAGTACTCCAAAATATTCCCAAGCCTTTTCTACATACTGTAAAGTCTGCCCATGAGCTTCATAAAACTTGCAGGGCTCAGATACTACCTGTGGGACTCCTACTTACATGAATATCCTTGCAAATTAGACACGATAAACCAGATAAAGAATAACCAGGTTATGCTGCTTTAACAAAATCTGGAATCTTAGGAGCTTAGAATAATCGGAGTTTTTAAAGCAAAATCTACTGAGGTTTAGGGTGATTGTTTTGAGTGAGGAGAATTCATGCTTGCATGATCACCAGGGCAAGAGGGTACCACTGGAGAAATGTGCACCTACAACTGTGTTTCCATCTGGAGGTGATATTTGATGTGGAAAATGTTGGGGTTCCAAACCGATGGCCAAGAACAAAGAGTGGTTTTATTAAAGCATGGGGACAGGACCCATGGGCAGGAAGAGCTTCACCGGGATTGTGAGGAAAGACTGATTATATTGGGAGGGGTAAAGCAAAGGGGAAGTTTCCAAAGGGACTTTGACGTGCTATAGACTCACAGGATCCTGGAGGCCTAGCTATTGTCGAGCTGAGGTTGTTTTTCCCCTAGCAAAGCATTAGCATGAAGACAGGTGGGACTTCCTGGAGGAACGTCTGACTCTGCGTGCTCGGACTGTCAATGGGGTGCAGGTTATAAGGAAATTTAATTTTATCTTCAATTCTTTTTGCCTTTGTTCTCCGCATGTATGGGTCCCTGCTGGCACAATCTGCTGGCCAGGGCTAGTCAGATGGCGCTGCCCACCCCTCCTCCATGGCTACCAGGAGTGGGACCTCAGGAAAGTGCAGCTCTCCCGAGTGCTCTGAGGGGGAAGCGTGTGCCCTTGAACAACTCTCCCAAGCTGTCCATGGTTTTACCTAAAACCAATTTTGGAGTCTTGACATGGGACGTGGAAAATCAGTTCTAACCTCCTGGGATGATGTAAACTCCAGGAAAACGGGAGAATATCCCATCTCTCTCCGCATCCTTGCTTCCCGCATGAATAGTTTGTGTGTTTGTTCTATTCCCACTTCAAATTTGAAAACTAATCTCTGTAAACAAGGCTTTATCATCAGGAAATAATGTAATGATTTAAATATACTAGACACTTTATAAAACAGTAGAGACACGGATGGCTTATTCCAAACATAAAGCACTTTATTTTCTGTAACAAAAGTTGTTTCTTGCACATTAGGATGCATTTAGCGGTTGCTTATATGTTAGGGAACTGCTTCTCCTCTGGCAAAGACTTCTATCTCTGGTCTCCTGTCTCGAAGAGCTGCCCTCCAGGGTCAGGGTCAAAGTCTTCTACTTTGGAAAAGAGCTTCTTTGCAAAAATGGCCCATTTGAATCCATAATGCATGAACTTGACCTTTCTTAGTTCTCAGTTGTAGAACTAAATTAGAGCAGTACATAATATATTGCATTCTAAAGCATAAAAAACAGATGTAGAATGAGGTATAAATAAGGTTATACCTAAAGCTCTGTATTTTATTTAAACAAATGGCTCTTCAGGAAGACACCTTCCTTGGGTTCTTGAAATGCGTTTTTCCACCATAACAGTTGGTTAATAATTTCTGCAGTTGAACCAGCTGTTAGCTTTGTCAAGAGACAGAATTCTCTTAGTTGTAGGATCAAACTTGTATTGCCTTGTTCCATGAAAGAAATAGAAAAATCCTAGAAAGAAAACAGAAGAGACTTACTCTGTTATCCAAATCGTTTCTAGGCTTCAGTTAAATTCTTAAAAGACCCTGCCATTCGTGAGGACAAATATTTTTGGCACTTGCTGTCCCAAATAACAGTACTGATGTTATTCTATGACAACAACATAGAGGACATGTATATATATTCACTTACCATCTTTCTGGAAAACAGCATCAACCTTATTTCCAATTCCAGGAAAGTCAGCTGCTATCATTTTGGGATAACCTGGATCCATGGACTGTTTATATTCATCATACCTGGTCAAACAATAATTGGAGGTGTCAGAACGTGTCAAGTGTGTAGACTTTGCAGGGCTGTCACGGGGAATCTGGCAGCAGGAATGTTTTTAAGAACTTTTAGCTGCAGAGGTCTTGCGTAGCATGAAGGAGGGTGACGTGGAATGCTGGGTGGAAGAAGAGGTTTCGAAGGTCCCTCTGAACACCAACTACTAATTCTAATTCTCTGGGAGGTGCCACAAAATGTCCTCCTAAAGGTAAACTGCACTGAAAGATACATTTCTATCAGCAGAAGGGTCGTGTGAAGATAAATGCCCTCTTTCTTAGGTGTCCTTTATCAAACTTAGTGCCACATGTCCCCCAGATGCCCACATGATCACTGAACAATAGGCTTGGATGCTAGACTGGCTACAGTCACTCACTGAAACGGCAGCTAGCCAAGGCGGTATGAGACTCCTGTGGGAATGGTTCAATCTAGAATGTTCCCTCTATGTAGAAAGAGCTGGTGCACTACCATTTTCTGTCCTCAGTCTTTACCTCCAGTACTTGTTAGCAACAAAGAAGTATGTTTTCCCAGTTTGTTCATCAGAAACAGCAGCATCGATGCTCCTCACAGCTCTGGGGAAACCGAAGGATCTATGGATGTCCCTGGGGTATCCGTACAGCATATCCTGCCCCTGGGCAGCCCAGTACTTATCACCTGCCAATCAAGAAAGAGAGGTGAATAGACTTGTCCAGGGTGCGAGAAGACAGTAGGCTGATTTCCAGCTAAGTTTTGGCCTCATGTGCCACAGCAGTGTCCCGCTTGCACATTAGAATCATCCAGGGAGGTTTTTAAAGATGCCGATGCTAATGGTGGCTCCTATCAGTGAACTCAGTACAGTTTTAAACTATCTGCATCTGCAGCAAGCTTGGGCATGGCCCACCTGTTCCTCACGCCACCTCGGTGCCACCAGGCTCGCTCACGTGGTTGCCTCTGGCTGAAAGCTCCTGCCTACGGCTCCCCACAGCCCAGAGTATTGTAGTGACACAAAACCTGTAAAGACTTTCAGCCTTTGTGAGCACAAACCACCGCCTCTGGCTAGAATGCAGTTCCAAATACTAACGTGTGCTGTGTCCAGATCTGTATACTCAGGAAGCCCCACATCACATAAAACTGGTCTTCTCTCTTGAAGCCAGGATTGTTCTCATTGCACAGATATGCTCATTTACCCCATACAAAAAAGCAGCTTGAAACTCTGTGCATCTGACATTCTATTTAAGGGGTGCCGGGGGCTCGGTTGGTTGAGCGTCCGACCCTGGATTTCGGCTCAGTGTTGTGAGATGGAGCCTGCATTGGGCTCTGTGCTGAGCATGGAGCTGCTTAAGAGTCTCTCTCTCTCCCTCTGTCCCTCTCCCCTGCTCACACACTCTCTCTAAAAATTTAACTTCAGGCTAGAAAGCCTGCTTTCAAAGTTTCCTGTCCCTCTGAACTGCACTCAGTTCTTTGCCTTGAGTGTATGACCGGCTCAAGTACTTTAATGTCTGCATGTAGTATTTGCAGAAATACTGATGTTTATAGTGTCTTCAAAGCCAGGAGCCCATCATTAGATTATGTTTCATTCTAATAGAATCAAAGAAGTTTGTCACACTCAATTCGTGATGATTCAGGACTTCTCATACTTTAATGTACATGCAAATTTCCTGAAACTTGTTAGAATTCCAGAAGGTCTGAACTGGCCGCTGAAGGACATGGACAGACCTTGAGGACGTCATGTTCAGCGAGTCTGTGGTCCTAACAGACTCCCCAGGGGATGTCACAGCTGCCTCTCCCTCCCTTGAGAGACTCATTAGTAGTAAAACAGGCTCCAGGAAATCTCACACTTAAGGTCTCTGTCCCATCCTCTCTAGAGCTTTGGCCTCAGCCTCTCCCTTTCATTCGTGAGCATCCTCGGTGGGGGGGAGGGGGGGAGGGGGAGCTCCTGTAAACAGTTCCACACAAAAAAACATTTTCAAAATTCCAGGTTCACGAACCAGCAGAACACAGATAACTGCAGTCATATGCTACTTATTGAAAATGACTCAGAGCTGGACTCTGTCATTCTTAGTTAAGGGGATGGACTCTCACTGGTGTGATAAGTGAGATTGTCAGATTTTCAAAAGTACACAGAGAGGAAGAACTCTCTTCTATCTCAGTCCCCAAAGCACATGAAACATCAGTTCACAGAGCTGAACAATTGCGGACGCGTTACCTTTGAAAAACCGAACTTCATCTCTCTCAGTAACTTCGTAAGCAGCCTGAAGTCCGGTTGGCAGGTTTGGCCAGAAAACAGAAATGAAATTCTGCTCAACTTGCGGGTAGTGGGGGATTACGCGCATGTAGAACCTGATTAGAAAAAGTAAAGACAGTTTTGAGCTAATGGCGAGCAAGCATGGGCTGACATCCAACTGAGTTTATGGCTGGCAGAGCGGGTCCTGGTGAACGTTTAACATCGGTCATCCAGGCTGGGGCCTGGGGGACGGAGGGGAAGGCTGGCCCGTGGCGTGTGCTCCTTGCACAGTGACAGCACTGGGCAGAGTCCTGGGGGTTCCCAGTACTGCACCGGTGTGTCCACAGTACTGCCGCCGTCCACACGCTTCCAGCACAAACAGCCCCGGGAACATGGACAGTCAAGGGTAGCAGAGTGACCACAGAGGCATCAGTGCCACTTATCTTTCGTGGCCTTGGCACTAATATGATTTAGGTTACTTGAATAATGGCCATTGGACAACCAGCTCGTACAATTCGGTCTAACAGCTGGCTCTGGAGCCGTTGGGAGCCTGCGGCACAACACAGCCCTGCCGCCGACACTCGTGCAGAGCCCAGGCCCCTCCCTGCGCCATGCCTTTCCTCACAGCGCGTGTTGCTCTCATCTCACGGGTGGGAGCTAGGGGTCAGGGAGGGGAAGCGAGGTGTCTAAGGCAAAGGCTAATTTTAACCTCAGAGCTGGCCACCACTCCCTGTGTCCCCTTAGGCTGGTGGCTCACAAAGTCGGTCCTACAGTCTACAGGGACTGGGGTGATGGCAAAGCATGGAGTGTGATGTGGTGGCAGAAGAAGTTTCCAGACTGCCGGCCACAGGGAACGATGGCCCCGGCCGTCAGGAGCCTGACAGGTGGTCCAGCCCCACCTCTGCCTGGCCGTGGGACCCTGCGCAGTCCACTACCATGCCCAGCCTCCCACAGCTGTCCACTGTGAGACCACTTGCATGACAACACAGGTGTTTGAGTTTCTGAAAATCCTAGACGTGGTCCTGGTCCTTGGAGACAATCCTCAAATACTTGCTTCACAAGGTTTATCCTTCTCTATTGAGAGCTTTCCTTTAAACCCAACTAGTTCCTCAGCTTTGACCTACACCCTGTCTGGTTTGCATGCTGCCTTACCTATCTTGGAGAGGAGGGTGGGAAGCATTTGGAACCGATACCCCACATTCTGGGGTGGATGTGATCACAGAGGGTCCAATGGCGCAGACGAGACTCCAGGAACAGCGGCTGAGAAGTGAGCCCATTGAGTACCCCTACTTTCTGTGAAGCCCTGGCCCTTCCTCAGTGCTGTTCTTTCTGTGGACTGCGTTATTCAGAAAAAGTCTACATTACAATTTTACACGGCCCTTTAGGAATCAGGATGGTACAGAGAGCAGACCCATTCCTCATGAGGGACCCTGGCTGCTGCCAGGCCACGCACTGCCTTGGGATTCCAGGACCCTCCTGTGAGCAGAGAAGCACGTTGTGACCACACATATGTGCTCAAGGGGAGAGTTCTCATGAACTCTTGGGGATTTTCCCACAATGGCTCCTACCCTTCCCTAGATCTCTGGGGATCACAGGCTTTGGGGGGAGGACATCTTTACTAGGATAGAGGGGTGAGATGTAAGGGTGGCTACAAAACCCCCATCAGCATAATGGTGCTGTGAAAAGTACTGGCTTCTCCTATGGAAGTGCCCACATGAGTTTCATCATGAGAACGGCATTAATGAAGAGAGCTCACTAGTAGGAGTCAGAAGATCAGCTACTGCTCTGTCACCACTCTGTGCCCTAAAAGGATCTCTTTCCTTCTCTCTGCCTTAATTTGCTGATCTGTAAAATGGGACTATATTTCCTGGATTTTCTACCTCAATGGTTTTTTTTTTTTTTCTTTTTTTTACCTGAGAGCCAATGGCTGGGAAAAGTCTTAAGTTCATTACATTGTACAAATGCAAGTAATTGCTTGCACTTAATCAAAACTATAATTATGTATGTAAACAGTGTAAGACAAATAATGTGTGAGGCACAGTAGTGGCACATGGGTACCCACAGTCATGAGTGTTGTTATGGTTACAGGCACAAAACACAAAGAGGAATCGATGTCCTACCTGTCTTTAAAGAACATCAGTTCTCCCCGAACTGTGGTGATAGCGTCAAAGGTTAGCTTGCTATCACATGGTTGTGGGGTTTGGGGGCCTGTTGGCGGGATGGGATTGGAGGAGGGTCCTAAAGGAGAAAGAGAGCTGGAGTTAGTTGTGCTGAGAAGCTGCGGAAACCACAAAGCCAGCTTCTTAAAGGGCCCCCCTGACGGCGGCTCTAACAGCCTCTTGTCCACAGTGCTCTGCCGTACACTCACCATAAAGGGCCTGGATGCCATCGATGTCGTCCTGAGACAGCTGCACATCATCGCTGTACTGGTAGTTGGGGTACATCAGAGCCCCGATATCAGTAGAGTGAGCAAGTCCAAGGGAATGACCAAACTCATGAGCAGCCACGCGGTACAAGTTGAAATCTACAAGGTCCAATAAACCCCATGCAATTATTTGAAGTGTTTTCAGTTTTGAGACATGTAATTGAGAAGCAGTCTACAACTCTCCAAGGACTCATGCTCAAATTTTTTCAGTAGCTTTTTGAAATATCTATAAAACTTTTTCCCAGAGGTGGAGGGAGGGAGGCTTTTATTAACAGTGAGGACCCAGGTTAAAGCCCAAACTCTGTATTTACACTGATAGAATGACAAACCAGGCTTAGCTGACTTTGAGTCCAGCACGGATCGGTCAATATTGTCAGAGGTTAGATGATGTGTGTTATTTCAGAGAAGCGATGGAGCTCTATTAAAAATCTTTTCCTCCTATGGACAAATTGATACATGCCTATGCTGGAAATTTTGGAAAATGCAACATTTACTCCCTTAATTTTCACATAATCTTATTAAAACTGTTAAACTTTGGTGTGTCCTTTTTTTTCTTTTAAGTGTTGTATTTATTTTTGAGAGAGACAGAGTGTGAGCAGGGGAGGGACAGAGAGAGAGACACACACAGAATCCGAAGCAGACTCCAGGCTTTGAGTGGTCAGCACAGAGCCCAATGCGGGGCTTGAACTCATGAACCATGAGATCATGACCTGAGCTGAAGTTGGCTGCCTAACCAACTGAGCCACCCAGGCGCCTCCACTGTGTCCTTCTAACAACAACAAAAAATTCTATGTGGATGCCCTCAAGGAATATATTAAGGTTTTCAACATTTTCTTCACAGAAATTTCTGACTGGCCTATTTGCAGCCAGTGGAATGTTTTTACTCACAGAAATACCCTTCTCTTCTGCTTTTCTAGATGTCTCATTAATTTTAGAAGTGGTAGTAGAAAAATACATACTTCTACTAATGCATTCTTTCAGTTCATTCTGCAATGAACCAAGGAGGTGTGGAGGAATCAAGAGAGATGAGATTAGCTGACTTACCCTTGAAGTCATTGGTCCACCTTTCATCTTCATCAAAATGGGTGTCTCCACCAATATATGGGCCTGGTTGAAAAGCATGAGCGAGGGTTCCTCCGGGTCCATCGAAGGGAGAGTTGTCACGGTGATCTGCCAGAAAGAGGACGAAATAGGTGTCCCTCTTGGTTCTAACTGTGGCAAACCCAGGAAGGTTAGTTTCGCTAAGAGGCCAACAGACTCCCACCCATGTGGTACAGGGTCCTCCTTCAGCCTGTTAAAGCAACACTCCTCATGAACAAGTTCCCTCAGCTGCGAAGCTGAAAGGATCTAGGGTCAAGGCAAAGGTAAGTTGAGAATAGTTTCTGGGAACAAGCCGGGCTTACCTCCCCGGACAAAGGATATCATTATATCCGCTTGACCCTCAAAGACCTTGGTGAAGGTCAGGGGTGAGACATCACTCCAGAGTTGAAAGGCTTTCTCAATGGCATCGTCCACCTCTGCTCTTGGCAGATCTGGTGTGTAATTTTCGATCCTTCACATGAAATAAAACAGAGACATATCAGACCTCCTTTCTCATGGCTCTGATGGGGAATAGAGTCCTCACTCTGGGGCCCCTTCTGGTTACCTGTAGGTCAGGTGTGTGCGATCCCATCGAGGGTTCCCCTCCGTGAGGACGTACTCAGCCACGTCGGGCACCCCACACCTGGCCTGCTGCATCACGTTCAGGGTGTCAGCGTCTGGCAGCCCAGTGACCTTCAGCCCAAAGAATTTCTGCATTTCCTTCAGCTTTTCAACCACCAGGCTCTGGTTTTTCTGCTTTACAATTTTCTTCCCATCATTCTTCAGATTGTAGTAGTTTTCCAGGTATTTCTGATGAAAGATAAAATTATTGAGACACTGGATGAGAACTCTTTCTCTTTTCTGAAGATGGGCAATATGGAGCTTTAGCCGAAGTGGAGCACCACTTTTAAAGATTGTGTTTAGATTTCCTGGTCCTTATTATTGGTGGAAACTAATTTCAGAGTAGAAATCTCCCTACCGCTTGTTAGTAATGAATCAAAATTACAATTTATATCTTTAGTTCCTGCTCATTCCAACTGGAAAAGGGAAAAGAATCTATACACAGCTGGGTACCGTTCTGGGGAGAGGACCCTTGTCACCACAAATTTCTCTTTGTAAGAAATGCACCCTTTAGGTATCAATAAAGAAATCTCATTTATTAAGCTCATTTATGCTGCTACTGCTACTCCAGAAAACCATGGGAAAATGTACAAAAAGGCACTTGCATTTCTAGTATCTGAAATTCAGCGTTTACCTGGACCATCTCCACATCTCGCTCTTGTGTTTCTGAGGTGCCTGCTGGGAAACCGTGGGACCCCACGTCCCAGAGCAGCAGCAGCAGCAGCAGCATTAGAGGAAGGCGAGGCATGCTGACCTTTGCTTCTCTTCTCTGCTCAAGGCCTCTGAAGCTCCCCACAGGCCTTCTGCTCCAATATTTCAACAAGCAAGCTCCCTCTTTTATATACGTCGTCTGTTTCCAGAAAGCTGGAGGGTGGCTGACTCACATTTCATAACATCCTCTTTGATTAGCGATGAATACCTCCGGCAATTATCAGAAATGGTGATGTAATGCAGATTATTTAGATTCACTTGGTGTCGCAACCTTATGATTAATATCAAACAGTACGTGTGTGTGAAGGAGAGATGTTTGTTTTCTCCAATTCATGTCTATCCTTTTTGAGAAGGGCCTTAGCAGAGATCCTAGGGTAAGTATTCCATGATTATTTTAAAAGGTAGGCTTTGCTGCTTGACTCTGGGCTGTGAGGGGCTCCGGGTCGTAGGCACCTTGCTCCCAGGGCAGGGGGCAGACCCGCCAGGCAGGTGAGCCCTGTGATGGCCTGGCATGTGCACCGCGGCAGCTCGCAGCCCTACAGGCACTCGCTTTGGGGCAGCTCTCCTGGCTTCAGCAGATGACCCTTCTGCCTTTGCCAAACCGCCGAGTACATTGCTTCCATAGCTCCACAGTCTCGGTCTTTATTTGGGCCCAGGATTTGAGAACCTTGCCTCAGAATGCCCCATCCACAGGTCTGGTACGAGCTAACTCCTGCTGTGTAGACAATGCCAATGGATCCTTCTCTGAAACCTGTCACAATGTACCAGGTGAGGCAGGGGCTGGCCAAAGACCAAGTCTTAGTGTCTTTATTGTGAGTCTTGCTGGGACAGAGAGAGAGAGAGAGAGAAGTAGGGTTCACCTGAAGGGGGTCTCAAGCTCATCAGCTGCTGGACTGGAACTCATGAACCATGAGATCATGACCCCAGTCGACGTCAAATACTTAACTGACTGGGCCATCCATCCCACTCCTGCTGTCTTATTTTTGTTTTTTTCATTTTTTAAAAAATGTTATTTATTTTAGAGAGAGAGAGACGGAGGAGAGCATAAGTGGGGGAAGAACAGAGAGAGAGGAGACACAGAATCCAAAGCAGGCTCCGGGCTCTGTGCTGACAGCTCAGAGCCAGATGCAGGGCTCGAACTCAAGAACTGTGAGATCATGACCTGAGCCCAAGTCAGATACTTAACTGACTGAGCCATCCGTTGCCCCTCTGCTGTCTTACTTTCAGTCATCCTTGTTCCCCTTGATGTGAGCACATCTCTGCTCGTTGGGGACTGGGTGGCAATTATTTATTCTTTCATGTATGCATTTGCTCATGTATTTTTGCATTCATTCATCCAAACGATCTTATTCAGCATCTTCTGTGCACCACTTCCCGTGGGAGGGGATCAATAAACTGACATCGTATGAGATATCTTAAGATATATTGACAGAAGTCCATATAAAGCTGCTGGGGTTAGTTTTACCAGAAAGTGCTGGGACATAAGAGACTGTAGAGCTGGTCCAACTCTAATTTTCCTAACGTTCACTAACCCTCCTACCTCTATCATAGTTTTTGCCAAATCTTAGTTCCACCTGTAGTATTATTTTTTATTTTTCTTTAAGTTTGCCTCATTATAGGCTATCATGTCTGTAAAATCATAATCTAATGGTTATTATTTTTGTATGCATATTAAAATAAATACATGGCTATGTAATGAAAAGGCTCATTTGTGAGTTCATGCTGGCACATGCGTCTTGGGGGCATCCTTCTTGCCCTTGGTGAGAAAAGATGACCTAAATCTGTGGACTCCTCTACTCCTGCCCCGGCCTCTTTCCTAGAAAGAGGTTAATGGGATACAAGCTTGAGGAACACCTGTCCCCCCTCTTCCCCTTCAGCACCTGACGGTGCCCTGACTTTTCCACTTTGCCAGGACAGCTTTCTCTGAACTTTTGTCACCTTACCAACTTCCGTTTTCCTCGCCACACTAGGAACAATGTCTTGTGTATAAACATTGCTTCAAGACATTTTGGATTGATGTGAAAGGACTCATTTCCTCCCTAATTATCTAACCACAACTTCCTCATAAGTGGAGTAATATGTGAGTTCAAGGCCACACGAGGAATTGGAAGAAACTCTCATGAAGTTGAAAGCCTCTCCTTCTCACAAACATGAGAGGAAGGGTGGCGCTGACACCAAAGAACACCAGCAATTGAACTGACTTCAGTACAGGCAAGGAAAATACGAGAAAAAGCTCTTTATGTCTGATGTTGTGTTTGAAAAGTCAAGGATGGCACATCCAATCTGACTCTTAGGGAATCTGGTCAGTGTGAAGAGGGTGCACCTCACCCCGCAGGGCAGTGGGAAGCAAGGGTCACCAGGTTAACTCGAGAGCACATGACCTTCTGGAACTGGGCAAGGAATTACAAAGATATCACCCAGGAAGAGTCTCATAAAATATTCAGTGTGGCAAGAGCTTACATACTCTACTGTCTACAAGTTTTCCAGTTTCTGTAAATGACAATATCCTTTAAAGAAAACCCCTTTTGGAAAACCAACCTGTAAACCAGATGAAAGCAGCAGTGCTCTGATGGACATAGAGCCATACCTACCTCACTCCCACCTGGTCCCCTGTTTCTTCTCTGGTAATGAAGCCCCCAACATCTGTGCCACAGTGAGGCTTCAGTGGAGTGGAGCTCAAAAGCCACAGGCCTAGCCCAGCCCCCTGGTCTTCCCCAGAACACCCTGGGGAGCAGGCAGGTTTCCCACAGGCCCGTGGTTGCACCTCTGAAGTGATGGGGGGACCTGGTCAGGGAGAGCTCAACCTTCTACTCTTGGTCTGGGTGTGGAGCTCCTGATCTAAAAGCATGTTTTCCACTGCAACCCCAGGAATGCTGGCATGGATTGGAAACTGGTTACCTAAAACAGCTTTTTGCTAAATGTCTTCCCCAAATAACAAAGAGTTTTAAGTTAAGTTTCAGTTAAGCAGCCAGCCTCAAAGCCTCACTCCTGAATCGTGAGATTTCCGGTTAGGCATTCACAGCAGAACCCATGCAACTCCTTGGCTAGTGCTGGTGTGTGAGAGATTTCAGAGTGGAGAGGAAAACATATAAATTGGGACCAGAAAGCGGGGGATGAAATCCTACCAAACCCTAGCAATGCCTGGACTTGGCAGAGTTTCCACGAAGCCCAAGACGTGTTAGAATTTTATTGCTTTTCATGTCTGAATGGTTTTTTTCCCCCTCTGGGAGCTTCTTTCCCCCCATAATCCCCTTTTGGATGTAGTTTTGTGGAAATGATTCCTCCATTCTGTATTCCCCGGGGGAGGGGGGAGGGGGAGGAACGGCAGACTTAGGAGGGCTTTTGAGAGCATGACCGCATCAGCTGACTCCTGACTATTTCCAAATAGGCAAATTATTTCCAAGATTTCCTTGGTTACTTCATGTCTGCATCTCTGTGGAAGGACACCACCATGTCTGTGTTTTCCATGTTAGAATATCCATCTTGCTTTGTATTGTTTTATGCTTGAAAATTTAGCCTTTTTAATTTTATAATTCAGTTTGAGTCTCCTATATTTTTCTACTTCCTTGGTCCTAGGAGTCTTGAAATGACCTTTAGCCCGAAGTCTTAATATTTTAATAATTTTTGTTTTGGGAGCGACATGAGGGAAAGCTTGCCCCAATCCATTCATTCTCTACATGGTCGCTTCATAGACAACCACTCTGTGTGTCCCAGACACTTTGCACCTGATGGTCCAGTCGTCATGATTACCTTCCAGGTAGAAATGATGGACGCATCAACCTGCAGTCACTTACTGTCACGTGTCTGTGCAACTCCAGTCCACCAACCTCCATGGTACTCTGTCACCGGCCATGTCACACTTGCCCTGGGTATAGAGACTTGGTCTCCCCAAAAGAAATGCTGTGAGACACCAGGCTGGTTCCACTAATTCTGTCATGTCTGTAATAATGTTTCCAAGCCACCACCCAATACCTCAGCCCTGAGAGGATCTTAACTGAACCCTGCAGACCCCTTTATTTGCTTGAGACTGGGATGCATTTGTCAGGAAATGGAAATTATTGTTGAAAAGCCAGGGAGGTGGCACCATCCCTCTTTGCTTAAGCTGATGTCTTCTACGATTTCACCCCTTCTCAATTTCGTGTGAGTGTCTCCTTTGGTACAAATCTTTTCTGTCAGCCCCTGACCTTGTCTGCTCTGTGGAATGCATTGACGACCACAATTCCCCAGACGTCTCTCTTCTCCTTACCATCAACCTTATTATTGAAGCTTGACCTTGACTTTAGTCCCTTGCTCTGGGCTCTCAGTGGTTACTAACTCCCACCACATGCTTTTTCTCCCTGCACATTTTTGGTTACTTGCTCTTCTTTACTGACATCTCTTCCTTTCCCCTTCCTGGGTCTATCCATTGACTAAGGTCCTGCTCTGAGTCCTCGTCTTTCCTCTCTGGCCTTATCCCAGGACAGAATTATCTCCTCCTGCAAATTCAGCCAATACCTAACAAAAATTCCTCCCTGAAGTCCAGTCCCAGTCTTTTCCTGGACTCATATCTCAGCCTTCCCTGCCACCAGGACCGCTCTCCTTGGATGCTATGTTCGTGGTGTCACTTCCTTCCAAAGCAGGACTGTCACTCCTCACTGTTTAACTTCTTATCTGAAACAGAACCTCCTACACCACAGAGCTGAGTTCAAATATCAGCTCTGCCAATTACTAACTAACCTATGACTCAGTCCTTTTATGCCTTGATTTTCTCATCTAAAACATGGAAATAATAATAACATCCACCTTAGGTGGTTTTCTGAGGCTGAAAAATACATGTACAGTCTATTAGCATAGTGACTGGAACACAGTGAGCAATACCTGCAAAAAGTCTGTAACTCGTTTTATGAATAAGATCTTCCAGTGGTTTCCATTATTAACCAAAGCAAACTGCGGCATCCAAGATCTGCCATGCTCGGGATTAACAGCAACCTCTGACCTTCACTTCGTAGTCTCCCGAACTACCTGAATGACTTTGTTTCTCAAATGTGCCTTTCTCCCTCTCGGCCACCTGTCATGCTTTCCAGTCCCCTCTCTTCCTGCTTTACTAGAACCCCTCCCATTCCTCCAGGTCTTGCTCAGATGTTACTTCATCCCCAGCCTTTCTCTCTCCTCCATTTGTGAGGCAGTCCTACTCTGAGTTTTCACAAAACATTACACTTTCTTAAAGCACTTTTCAGCGCGCCTGGGTGGCTCAGTCAGTTAAACGTCCACCTTTAGCTCAGGTCATGATCTCGCGGTTCGTCCACCTTTAGCTCAGGTCATGATCTTGTGGTTTGTGGATTTGAGCCCTGCATTGGGCTCTGTGCTGACAGCTCAGAGCCTGGAACCTGCTTCAGACTGTGTGTCTCCCTCTCTCTGTGCCCCCCACTCACTCTCTGTCTCTCTCAAAAATAAATAAACATTTAAAAAGCACTTTTCACATTTTCCTGACCTCAACTTTGCTCCCTAATAGAAGTTAATCTGTTGGCAAGAAGGCTGGTGTTTTGTTTGTGTTTGTGTTTCTATCCATTCTCCAGGGCTTTGTGTACACATTTGGTTGATGTCTCATGAAAATGTTAGGTTAAATTCAATAGAATAGAAAAAGTGACACATTAACACTTTTGAGGGTGTCTCTTCTCTCAGAAAGATTTTTCAGTTCTCAAACCTGGGAGGAACCATCGTCATCATGGGGGCTTAAATGGTCAAACTCAAGGACTCACAGTGAACTCCCGAAGAGATTGTCATGATCAGTGACCATAGCACATGTGGATAAGAACACATTAATTGACGATGCCTCTGAATTTTATATAAAGAACTGAATGCACATAGACTTAGCTCCCTCTCATTTATTAGATACGTGCGACATGCAAGGCATTAGGCTCCATGCTAGGAATTGCAGAAATAATCAGATGATCGTTTTATTCTCAGAAGTTAATTCTCTCATGAAATGGACACAGCCTGATTACTGTATAATTATTTCTTAAAGTAGCTGTTAAAAGCTTTTGGTGTAATTTATATTATACCAATGAATACTTAGTTATGTAGGCACACATCTCCAAAATTATCATGTATGACAATAGGTAAACAAGATTTAAAACACATGCATGTACTTTGTAGCCAATTTACCCCCAAACCCACTAATGGCCTAAACGAATTCAATCAAAGTCTCTTTTTGCTACTCACGTAAGCATTCCTCTATCAGTTCTGGTACTTGGTTCTTCATACCCAGCACAGGTAACATGTCTTGTCATGTTGGCGTAAGTAGCATTGATTGGGCCTTCTTGGAAGGCAGGTGGAGGGCATGTCCAGCAGCTGCGTGGTTAGACATATGTCTGGACAACCTTTCAATAAGCCTTCCTTGGAAGGTCTCCTGTTGGGTTCTGGGCAGCCGATGAGAGTCAAGGGCTCTCAAGCCAATCTGTATGTGAAAACACAAGTGTCAGTTGGGATTTGGCCTTACAGGAGTAAGGCAACTAGTCAATGTCAGAGTCACAAATGACATTACAAAGTTTGAAGATCCATTCCATTACAGAAAGTCTTTGAATTGTCTCCTGAATTACCTCATGAAATAATTTAATGTTGGAAATCAATCGAAAAGGTCATCAACTTCTGCTCCCCTATTTTATGTTAGGTGATCACTGATGTTGGAGTAACATATTATTTTCTAAATAAATTACATGCAATCAGAACAGGGTCTGTGACTGTATAACTGAGGAAGAAGGGATAAAGAAGAGTTAGCTTTCTTGTTTTTATTATTAGCTGTCCTTTCTCAATTAAATTCAATGTAAGCTATAGCCTATTACCTTCTACCACATACTGTGGAGGCCTGAGCCTCTCATGGGTTCCATACAGAAGCTCAACAAAGACAGTGACCTCCCCATAGGCACATGGTTCCCCTCCATGGTTTTGGGAAAGGAGACTAGGTTCCCAGGCCATACAGCTTTCCAAAGGGGAGAATACGTACAGATATGTGACCTGGCATAACGGTGTGTAGAGAAACCTTTTCCAAAGTGAAGAGCCAGAAGCCCTTAGAAGCCTCTATCCTAAAAGCTACACACTAGAGCATTGGGGTGTTTTCTTCTCTGTCCTTGGAGCTCGGCTTGAGGTCACAGAGCCCTGCAAGTCCCCCGGGGTCCTCTGTCCTGCTGCCAATGTTGTAAGAGCAAATCTACATCCTCACTTATACTGCGGGGTTAGCACAGTCTCCATATAGAAGGTGACTGGTGTGTACTGCATATTTTACGTCTGTGTAGATATATATTGGTCCTCGTGACTCAGTATCTATAAAGATGCAAACCTATGTAACTTTGTATACATATATATACTTAACACTATGTCTGCAGAAGAATATATACATACAATTCTATAGAGAATATATGTCATGGGATAATATTTTGGGATGTAAAATTGCATTTTTTGTTTCATAATTTCCCCTAACCTTGCCAAGCACTCTGTACTCCCTAGTTCATGGGTGTCTTCAGGACTGCAATTGAAAGTGACTTGATTGAAAGCAATATCTTTTTCCAACTTCTGGAAAAACCAGAGATCATTTGGGGAGGTTATGCCAAGCATCTTCAACGAAGAGGGTAAATGAACCAGTTCTGAGGGAAGCATGAGACAGAGAAGCAGTTTCCTTAAACTGGAAACAGAACATTTGGACAGTTCCACTAGGCATGAAGACCCACACTCGGCTTCCAGCTCCCTGAAGCCCCCCTGGTGGCTGTGGGTGGCACTAGGGAGGCTAGATGTGCCTGCAGTTTGGGAGATGAAAACACATTATCTCCTCTGAGGCACCAGTAGGTGGCTGTCTTCTTCCAAGCTCAAGTTGCCTTCCAATACCAGGATTTGCTCACAGAACAGTGTCTTTCTATTGCAGAGAGGGGGACGGTCACCTTGTCTTTGGGGAGGAGATGGGTGAGAGAATTTCCTTTAAGGTACCCTCCAAAAGGTGTGGTAGAAAAAGCACAGCATTTTGAGTCAAATGACACGGGTTTGAATCACAGTTGAGCAATCTTGGATGTTATCATCTGCAAAAAGGAAATTATAATGCCTAGCCCATTCTTTTTACGATAATGATTAAACTGGCAGGGACCTCATAAATTGAATGACTGCATATGGTAATTATCGTTACCTCCTGACCTTTGAGACTGCACGATCAAGTACTACCTTGTACACAAGTTAACCACGGGTCACAGACATGAAATAAAAAGATAACTTTGCCCTTAGAATATTAACCAAAATGTATACATGCATTACAAATTTGGTTTGCTCTCACTGACTGATAATCCGGGAAGCCTGGTTGCAAACGTAGACTTAGAATAGATGTACACAGATACAGAACACAGGCCACAGACAGCCTTCTGATGTGAAAGAAATCTAATCTCCATGTAAGGCAGGTTTGAATTCAGAACGTGATTCTGCAGCTTTTAAGAAAGAAATCTGTTTTCGTGTAAGGACAGATTTGAATTCAAAATTCAATTTTGTAGCTTTTTAGACCTGAGGCATATTAACCTTTCTGATACCTCATTTTCTCACATACAAGATGTAAGCAATAATATTAAGATTTGCCATGACTGTTTTCGGGATACGCGAATCCTCAAATGCAGTTATACGCCACGCTCACCACCTGATGGCTACTAAATGAGCATTCATTTCCCTGCAATGGAGAAGACACCTAAAATCATCTACATTAGCCATCTTACGTTGGACATGAGGAGATCAAGACCCTACGTTTTCATTTGTTTTATTTCTTGGGAGAAAAACTATTGCAACTTTGAGTTCTGATGAGAATATGTCAGTATACCAGATATTGATAATAAAAAAAAACTATCTATGATGTAAATTATGATTCTTGAAGGAACTGTTATTATGCAGTGAGGTACAGCAAGTCAATGGCAATATAATTTTTGGAAAGTGCACATAAACTAACACAGAGAATTACCTCCTTCAGTAATTTTGGAAGCTCGCTCAAGAAGCAGCCATAGTCTAAGGTGTAATATCATCACCCTCATTGGCACGGGCTAAGTGTGATTCTAATACTAAATGGCAAGATGGCAAATTTCTTAGTTGCATAAATCATGGCCCAGAAGTCATATGTCATACATACTCACCTTTAATTTTACCTTGGGAAAGTGAAATAGTTTCCTCTTAATCATACTAAGGAGCTATTATTGATAAACACAGTTATGTTATGAATCAGCCTGTCACTTATCAGGACCATTCCCAGGGTGGAATTTCCTCCCAAAGCAGCTTTGTTTTCTACTGACCAATACAGAGGGAACGACGGGTGTGGATTCTCAAGCAGCTCTCTGGTAAGTCTGGAAGGCCAGGGTACTTATCCACCCAATTCTACATCCCTGTTTGAAGACTTTTAATCTACTTCAGAAAGGCTTAGGAATTCTACTGTGTGTGCAGGAGGTAATGCTTGCTAAAGTTGATAATTCAGTTTATTGTTCATAGCCTGATGACTTCTCTATGAATTTACTGCTGAATTATTCACTGATGGAGTTAATTAATCAACATGTTTTGGGGAGTGTTTTCTCTGTTGTTACACTTATTAGTTGAAATGTAATGCTTTTAGTTATGTTAGCAAGTTGAGTTCTTAATATTCTTCCCTCTGCAATATAACTCAGGAAAGAAAAATCTTCTTTTCACTATAGTCAAACCAATTATTTGTGATTCCCCAGATATGGATAAAGATATGCTATTTCCCATGTCTTTGCACCGCTGCATGTGCTGTTCCCTTACCTTCCATGCTTGGCCTGCTGGAGTCCTATTGGTTGAAGAACATCTAGGATCAAGCATTGCTTCCTTCCCAAACTCACTCATCCATCCATCCATCCATCCATCCATCCATCCATCCATCCATCCATTAAAAGCTTACTAAGCAATTGTTAAGAGGGAGGCATGGTGCTGGGCACTGGGGACAGTCCAATGTAGGACATATTTGAGGGCAGTTACAGCTCATCTTAGATTAATGGGTACACGTAAGAGGAAGACTGAACACAGCCTGAAGCCAAGGTGGGCAGGTCAAAGAATGTATCCCAGACAAGGCAATCTCTGTGCTGGAACTTCAAGAGCAAGTCAGCTGGGAGAATGACATTTTTGTTTTCACTGGGAACCATTTTATTGGAGAGAACGACCGACTTAAATAAAAGGAAGTTTATTTTAAAGAATCTGAGGGATCTTGTGAAATCCAATAACGAGGACAGACTTGAGGGGATAGGCTGAGAAGGCAGATCCCTCCAACCCGTCAACCTGCTGTCCCCCAGGTCCCCGCTGTCCCCATATCCCCGTCCTGTCTCTCACCCTGAGAATACCCCACTCCTGCTGACACCCAGTAGGGAAGAGCATCAAAGTGCTGTGGTTGCTCAGTTTAGACATTTTCATAGTTTGAATGTGAATCACAGGCTGTAAGGGCTTCCGGCAACAGAGTTATTTACTGTTTTTCCTTCTTTCCAGTAAGGAAACATGGACCATAAAATGTCCCTTTCCTGGTAGGCTTTAGGCAACAAGAAGTAACCCACAACTTTAGATATCTTTAATTTCCTTCCCAAGACCCTAAAACTTTGCCCTCAGAGAGCTCATGGCCTGAGATTCAGTAGTGGCACCTGCTGCTTCTCACCTCATGGGCTGTTGGCTTCACCTTGACCTTATACCTTCCTCTGTCCTGCTGGTCCCCATCAACAGTTCTGCACATCCTCTGAAGGTCGGTGGTTTGTCAGCCAACTCCCAACTCAGGTCTAAGCCAAGAATCATTTTGTTGAGAGGTTAATTAGAATCGATTTACAGTAAGAGGCTTGGGGAATCTCATGGAACACACTCTCGGGACAGCCTTCCTGAGGAATGGAAGGCTACAGCCTGTCTCTCCCTCTTGTTCTTAGCCCGAGCCTGAATGTTTGCTGCGTTTCCTTTTTCCATAGACCCTCTTCCTCTTTGCTCAGTAAATGTTTGCCGTGTGAGTTTCAGCTTAGAAGCACCTCCTCTGAAATCCTTCCCTGACCTCCCCAAACACTGTCAGTCGCTGTGGGTCTCCGCAGCTCCGCATGCATGCACTGAGCCGTGTCTGTGGCCCACTCGGTATTCTGGTGGCCCATTCACTTTTTTGTCTCTTCTGCTGGAGGATAAACAGAAACCTCGCCTGAATGCATACTCCTCCCTCGCCCAGGGCCTGGCCGTCTTAGACACTCAGTAAATATCTGCTTGAGGAATGAATAAATCAATGAACGAATGACACCGAGATAAGTCAAGTCACGGTCAAACCCATTTCCTTGCTTGAGAGCCAAGTCTGGCTTCGCATCTTAGGTGCACCTGCCAGAGTGTTCGTGACCCCCGTCTGGGGTACTTCATGCCTTCCTGCAGGTCTCCAGGCTCAACTCTGGGACCCTGGACGAAAGTTCTCTGCAGACACCTCTCTCCTCTCTGTTCCTGACCCCCTTCCTACAAGACCGATCCAGTCCACTTTCCTCATGGGATTCTGTATGTTGTCACCTTAATCCGTTCCCTTCCTCACTCACTTTTGCCCCATTTTCTCCCTGACCTGCTGAGTCACTCTTCCACCCACAGTCTGGTCATCTTTGGACGCTCCGTCAGAGTTTACACGCTCCTGCCCCAAACGGCCCGGGCCACACCCCTCTCTAGGGCAGGCACCCTGTGTAGACGTAGTGCGCCTGGGCGCTCACAAGTAGCAGGAAGAGGCAGCCTGTAATTGCAGATGTGATACACCTGTTATCCTGCTGCGACTTATTGACGACTGTGATGCTTCCGGTCTGTACTTGCATGAAAACACACACTGCAACCACACACCACGCCAGAAACTGACCGGTGCTGTTCCTCCCACAGCTCTTCCGCACAGCGCCCCGGGGGCGCCAACTTGGTGGCCTCCCCTCCAACTGCTTGGTCGTTCTGACCCTTCTGTTCTCACAGTTCACAGCCTGTCCGTCACTAAGTCCCGTGGGCTCCTGTCCAGATAAGCCTGAGTGTGTGTCCGCGCGTCCACGCTGCGCGTCCACGCTGAGCCTCCCCCTCCCCGGGCTCCGGCCCCTGCGTTTGCTCGGCTCCAGTCCCATCCAGCGCCACCTACGGAGGCCCCTCTGCCCCGCGCCCCCCTCCCGAGTCCCTGAGGGCCCCTCAGGGTTAGAGCTGGTTACTCGCCTGCCGGCCCCGCACGACGTGCCCCGGCCTCCGCCTCACCTCTGACGGGGACTTCCGGTCCCCGAGGCCCGGCTGGAAGTCGTCCCGCAGCCGTCGCTGCTGCGTCAGCCGCGGCGCCAAGCGGCAGGCGCCGTCGTCACACAGAGGACGTTTGTTCGCAGCCCACGAGGCCGCGCGTCCCCGAGCGGGGCGGGTCTTCGGTGCGGGGTCTGTCGCGAGCGTGGAGGCGGGCAGGCCGCGCCCCGTGTTGGGACACGCGCCTGCACACGCGCCTGCACACGCGCCGTGTGTGAGGGAGGCCCTCCTCCGGCGGAGCGGCCGCCGCGGGGCACGCGGCCGTCGTCGCAGCGCGCGCGGCCCGGCCTGCAGCTCGCGGCCGCTTCCACCTCGGGAACGTGAGGTGAGCGTCCCCGCGGCAAAGCGGGGGTCAGCGGGAGCCCCTCCGGTGGCTCCTCAGCTCGGGAACCCGGCGGGGCCCGCTTTCGGTCCTGCGAAGCCACTCAGGAGCCGGCGTGAGGCCGGTCTTCACGTTCAGAGCAGCTCTGCGAGTGTCAGCACGGGTTCGCGGCCTCCGCTCGCGCGGGGCTGCCTCCGGGCCGGTAGACGCCGCTCGTTTTATCGTCCACAGCTGAGGGGTGGCATCGCCGTGTTCCAGCAGCTCCCAGAAGGTTCCACAGGCGGAGCGCTGCGGCGGGAGGGGAGGCGGCACAGGCCACGGGCAATGCCGGGGGCCTCCAGCGACTGCCTGGGTCCCGAACGCTTTGTCTGTCTTTCCAGCTCCGGGGGCGAGGCTCACGCCGGCCGCGCGTCCTCCCCGCCTGCGGCCCGCGTTGTCTGCGGTTCCCTGAACTCGGCGGGCTTTCTTGTTTCCGGAGTGCGTGTCTCCTAACCTACGAAGCCGCGCCCTTACAGCCCGCGGTTCTGGTTACCTGCCTCCCGCGCCGGGCGTCAGCCCTAAGAAGGCAAACGTCTGTCTGGCGTGTTCCCTGCTGGAGGCACGCTGTTTGCAGACGGCGAACGGAGAAACAAACAAATGAGCACCCTGTCCTGTCCACCTTCATATGTGTCCCCGTGCCAGCCCTACCGCCCCCAAACGGGGACGCTGTGAGCCCCAAACGGGCACGAAACACGTCTCTCCTTTCCTAGCAGAGCCGAATTCTGACCTGGTGGTCTGCAAACTGCAGTCTTGTGGCCGTGGCTCGGGTCTTACATTCATCCTCACGAGGGGGCGAGGTGAGCCTGATTCATCACCAGACTGATGTGGGCTGAGAACAAGAAGACTCGGATGCCTCCGAGGCAAATGGTGACAAATTAGGGCTTTGTGGGAAAAGAAATTCAAAACAAGTTAAGGTACAGAAAATAAAAGTAAGAATTTGGGGTGCCTGGGGGGCTCAGTTGGTTGAGCATCGGACATTGGCTCAGGTCACAATCTCACAGTTCGTGGGTTCGAGCCTCGCGTCGGGCTCTGTGCTGACTGCCAGCTCAGAGCCTGGAGCCTGTTTCAGAGTCTGCGACTCCCTCTCTCTCTGACCCTCCCCTGCTCATGCTGTCTCTCTCTCTCTCTCAGAAATAAATAAAACAAACAAAAATAAATGAATGAATAAGCTTTAGAAAAAAATTCAATTGTCGTTTTCAGGCACAGAACTTCTCAGGGGTATTGTGTGAGGTCCTGTGGCAGGTCTGTGAAATATTTTCATGGTTTCAGAAATCTACTCATGGTCTCAGAAGTCACAGCTGAGGTCACAGTCACGGTTAGGGTTAGCGGTTCCCTCCACCCTGGGCTTTTATGAGTCACCATGCCTCATCCTGTGGGCCAGCTTTTGCAGAGATTTCTTAATGAATTAATCCCACTGACAAATCAGCAGATACTCTTGAATTATGAAAGAGCTGCTTTATTTATTAATAACAGACCCTATTCCTATTCACTTAGATGCACATGAAATACTCTATTACATGACTTAACATTCCTCATCTAAATGGAAAAATAGCAGCGCTTATAGGAATTTATAGAAACTTCTCAAGTTACGAGCCCTCGACTTTTGAAAGTTTTGAATGCCTGCATCATGTACCCACTTGTCGGTCAGTCCAACCGACCCTTTGTGAGTCGACCTGCTATAAAGTGCTAGCCCCTTCATCTCTCTCTTTCACCTCTTGCCCTATTCCCTCTGTCAGTCTTGGCGTCTTTAGACATCTCACTGTTAATCACATTGGTAAATCAATTTGTGTCAACACTCAGAGTAGAGAGGTGGCAGAGAGGATCGAGTGTAAGCCTGGGGTCAGACAAGATGGATTTGACCCCTGGCTCAGCCATTTGTCATGTGTATGACTTTGGGGATGCGGCTTAACCTCTGAGTAACAGCAATCCTTCTCTATGTAAAATTGGTTTAATAGCACCTACCTCATAAACGAGAATTAAATGAGATAATATATGTAAGATATTTGTTTACTTTCTGCATTAAAATGGGACTAGCAATATATGTCCTTAATGTCTGCGGACAGCATTTTTTGCATGCCATTAGTATAGTTTTACTTGTTTTATAATTAATATTCAATTTATTAAAAACAAGTCTTAAGGTTTCTTAAGACTTTAAAATCACTTTCTAAACTTGTTACTCTTTTAATCTAGGAAACGTGCATTAAAATAATTATAATCACTTTCATTTCATCTTTGATATTTAGTTGATTCACATGGTTAAAATTTTGAAATATCCTTAAACATTTAATACTATTTGCATTCATAAATATCTCCATCAAGACTCCGAATTATAATTATGCTTTCAAAATAGCTGATTCATTCAGATAATCCAAATCTATTTGTGCAGACGTAAAATCAAAAGGCAGACCATTTGTAAATATGTAAGCAACCCTTGCTAATATAATAAAGCAAAGAATTGAATTAACTCTACCCAAAACCCAGGTTGGTAAGCTAAACACTCTTGTAATTAAGCACTGCCAATGTCTTCAGTTTTACGGAAAGTTGCTTTCACAAGTGATTCCTGCAACACTTGAGAACATTCAGCATGACCCTCCACCTGAGTCCCTGCACAGGGGGGCTGGGCTCACAACGAGCCTTGAGGAGGCTCCCGCCTTGGCAATGGGTTTCTGCATAGTAACCCATCTGTACACCAGGTGCTGAGATTCTGTGCCTTCTTTATTTTCTCATCGGGGTTTGAGCTACCATTCTGTTGGTTTATTGCCAAGTTCTAATCTGGTTCCCAGCTCCTGCTTTCCCACCCCCCCACCCCCACCCCCCGGCCTTCCCCAAACAAGACTCACTTCCTGTAATGCAAATGTACTCTGAATTTCCAAGGCAAGAGAAATCAAGCCAGTTCTTGAACAACATCCTGGGATTCAGCATCACGTCACCTTTAGGGCTGGACTTGTCTTAACATGGGCTACAAATCTGGTCCCTGGTGCTTGGCCTCCACTTGGTGTCAAGAAACAGGAGCAGATGGCCTGTGGGCACACAAACACACTCCAGCCCTTCTGGAACAAGATCACCTGGGGGAAGTTACAGAGGGGAGCAGTAGCAGGAGTGAGGTCCCCCGTTGTCCACTTTCGTTTCAGACAGCATAGGGAGATTTAGAGAGGCCAGATGTCAGATGTAGATGCAAGAACCTTGGCCTTTGGGCAGGGAGGAGGTTAAACTGAAGGAATGAGAAAGAGTCAGCTTCCTCTGTGGTCATGCGGTATGATGTAGCACAACAGCTCGTTCAGAACAGAGCCTAAACTAAATGAGATACGGCCATCTGGTCTGGTTAACTGTCAGTTACTCTAGACAAAAGAATAATGTGATCTTTGGGCCAGGAAAACCTGATTCTACTACTAACTACGTGACCATGGCAGAGTCCCTGAGCCACTCACTCTCAACTTACATTTCTGCACGATGGAAACATCACCAACCCAACGGCCCTTACAAGGACTAAATGGACACTTCATATCAAGCCCTGGGCAGGCCTGGCAAATCCAGCATTCGGCAGATGAACAGTTGCTTGGTTCTGGTTCCTCAGACCAGCAAAGACATGCAGAAGGGCTGTGAATCGGGTCTGCCAGGACAGGGATTGTGTGTATTGCTTCCTTCCCTCCCAGACCAACTTCTAAGCATTATCTGTACCTAGCGCTTCCTCTCTCTCACCTGTGCAAGGCTCTCTGTGGTGGATGGACAGAAGTTTCTGCCTCAGGGTCTCCCCCTACCCCACTGCTGCAGCACCGTGGCTGGGTGAGATGGTTCCTTGTCTCCACAGTGACCCTTCCAGGATGACCCCATGATTACAAAAGGTCCAGGCAGGGATGGCTCAGCAGTGTGGTTTGTGGTCAGCATGTGCTTGATGGAGGTCTGCTGCCCAGAGCTACCACAGGTGTCATGCCCCCATGAGGAGTGCCAGCCTGAAGGTACAGCTCATCTACAGGCCAGGGCAGGACCAGCGTGCAGGGAGGGAGCCGGACCCACGATCACAGTGAAGCTACAATCTGCATGACTGCTGTGTTTTTAGATAATGTGAATCCTTAAGCTCCTTTATTTTTTTATTTTTGTTTTACTTCTTAAAATTTTTCCAGCTTAATTGAGGTATGATAGACAAATAAAAATTATGTATATTTCAGGTATACTGCACAGTGTTATGATAATTGTACACATTGTGAAATGATTACTACAGTCAAGTTAATTAACACATCCAACCACCTCACATAGTCACCATTTATTGTGGGTTTGCGCGGTGAGAACAGTTAAGATCTACCTTCAGCAAATTTCAAGTATACAATACAGAGTTAGTAACGGTGCTCACCATGTGGTACATCATCTCTCCAGAACGTGTTCACCTTACATAACAGGTTTACGTAAGGAACCTGTTATGATATGATAGGAACATGATAGGAAGTTTTCTATCCTATCACCAAAATCTCCCTATTTCCTCCACCCCCTTAGACCCTGGCAACCACCATTCTCCTCTCTGCTTTTATGAGTTTGACATTTGTTTTCAATTTTGCATTTAAGTAAGATTATGTAGTATTTGTGTTTTTCTTTAAAAAATCTTATTGTAACGTTTATTTATTTTTGGGAGACAGAGAGAGACAGAGAATGAGCAAGGGGGGGACAGAGAGGGAGACACAGAATCTGAAACACACTCCAAGCTCTGAGCTGTCAGCACAAATACCAATGCAGGGCTCAAACTCAAGAACGGTGAGATCATGACCTGAGCCGAAGTCAGACACTTAACTGACTGAGCCACCCAGGTGCCCTTGCAGTATTTGAATTTTTCTGTCTGGCTTATTTCATTTAGTATAATGCCCTTGAATTTCATCCATATCATTTTTTAAGGCTTAATAATATTCCAGTATGGGGGTACCTGGGTGGTTTAGTCAGTTGGACATAAACTCAGTCAGTTGATTTTTGAATTTTGACTCTGATTTCGGCTCAGGTCATGATCCCTGGGTTGTGAGATTGAGCCTCGTGTCAGGCTACACGCTAAGCCTGCTCTTTTTTCCTTTCCTTCTGCCCCTGTCTCCCACTCATGCTCTCTCTCTAAAACAAAATAAAAACTAAAAAAAAACCAAACAAACCATTTCACTGGGTATACATATGACTTTTTCTTTATCCAGTCATCCATCAGAGGACATGTAGGCTGTTTCTATGTGTTGGCTATTGTGAGTCAGGCTGCAATGAATGTGGGAAAGCAGATATCTCTTTGAGATACTGATTTCATTCCTTAGGACATACACCCAGAAGTGGACTTACTGGATTAAAGAGGGGTAGGGTAGTAGAGATCATAGGGTAGTTCTATTTTTAACTTCTGAGGAACCTCCACACTATTTCCTACAGCAACTGTACCAATTTGCACCCCCACCATCTGTGCACTAGGGATCCCCTTTCTTCACATCCTCACCAATGCTTTCCTTTTGTCTTTCTGATAAACTCTGTTATTTTCAAGCCAGTTGGCAGTTGTTGTTACCTGCAACCAAAAGCATCTCAACTTACCACTATCTGTACCCCTTCTGCCAGCACTCAGCTTCCTCACTGCACCATCACTGCCATAGTAAAGAGCATCCAGCAACCTGCACGATGGAGAAACCAACAGTCTCCCTGTTCCTCCATCTCTGCTCAGCCTTTGAAGGTTGAATTTTTCATCAGATACACAAGCAGGTGTACAGGGATGACAGTAAAATGTTGAAAATAATCTACTGATAGGTCACAACCAGAAAAAAAATCTACAAATGCACATAATTTTATTTGATGTACTTTTTATTTCTATTTCAAATAAATTATATTGAAATACATTTTTCAAATGTATATTTTATATATCCTTAAATTGTTCTTATATAATATTTATTTTTATTTCAACTATATTTTGTTTATTTTTGACGATTTTGTATTTTTGAATTTTATTTCGTTGGTGTATGTATTTATTGAAGTGTTGATTTAGGAGGACATGACATTCAGTCATGAGGGGACTGAATACACAAATCATGTGTTTATGGCATAGACAGCAGCCAATGAAAGAATGAAGCATGTACTTATGTGGGGTGGTTGCCAAGATGTATTAAGTGAAAATAGCAGAGAGCAGTGTGAATTTGCATGCTAGCATTTTAATTTTAAGAGATGGTGTTGATGCTTGGGTACCTACAAAACAGCTCTGAAAGGTGCATGTGCGTACTTGTGGCTATTTGCATGCCTTCTTTCTTGCTGGACTATCATCTCGGGGAAGGCAGGGGTTGTGTTGGAAGAGCTCTCCGTGGTCGCCTCTGAGAAAACGCACTAGCTGGTGGTAACAGCTGTGAGGAAAATTAACTTGTCAGAATATTTCTACCTTTTGGAATTGTGTTTTGGCCACATAGTACCTGTGCAAAAAAAAGGAAAAAAAAGTAAAGGAAGGAAGGAAGGAAAGGAAGGAAGGAAGGAAGGAAGGAAGGAAGGAAGGAAGGAAGGAAGGAAAGGAAGGAAGGAAGGAAGGAAGGAAGGAAAGGAAGGAAGGAAGGGAAGGAAGGAAGGAAGGAAGGAAGGAAGGAAGGAAGGAAGGAAGGAAAGGAAGGAAGGAAGGAGAAAAGAAAAAAGAAATGGAACAAATTCAGGTGATTTTTAAAATAACGAAATGCTCAATTTCTTATAAAATACAATGTCCCATATGGTCTCTTTCATATTCATGGTTTTAGGGATGATCTAAATGCTGACAATCCACATATTTATGCTTCCTCTATTTTTAAAAAAATTTGAGGTACAATCGACATATAACATTGTATTCATTTTAGGTGCATGAGGTGAAGACTCCACACGTGTCCATGTTACAAAATGGTGACCACAGTGAGTGTGGTCAACATCCGTCACCTCCCACAATCACTTCACCTCCTCTTTCCAACACCAGACTCTTTATCTCATGGCCTACCTGGGTATCTCACGGACATTTCAAAACTTGGCAAACCTTAGCAACTCTTCCCAATTCTTACCCTTCCCTCACAAAGCTGTACATCTCCAAGTTGTCCCCCACCTCAGCAATGCTGCCACCGCCTGTGACATTTGTCCTTAGGCTCTAGGAAGCCAGCTGGGAATCACCTCTCTCTTCAGCCCCATCGTGGACTCCTGCTGTCTTTGGTATGCTTGTCTGACTACAGTGTGACTGCGTCAGTCCCAGCCACGATCCCCTCACCTGGTTCCCACACCACCCTCCCAAGCTCCCCAGTGTCCTTCCCTCAAACGTTCCAAGCAGCCCCAAGCCGAGTAGATCCTCCTATTACTCTAGCGAAGACACCAACTGTTTTCCTTGATGAATCCTATTACATTGACAGTGGCAGGTACATGTTTGTGGTTATCTGCATATATTTTTTCTTGCAGGATTATAATCTCAATGAGGGCAGGGGCTGTGTCCATGTTCTCAGATTCCTCTGCCTACAACCCAGCAACAATGCTGCGCACATGGAATATGACTGATAAATTATTCTCCAATGAATGAAGAAGTTAAAGGGTGAGTAAGCTCCTACTGTGTGGGACATGCTGCTTCGGGGCAACAGATCTATCTCAGGACAAGCACTTGCCCATGGATTTCTCACACAGACAGACGCACAATGAGTTCAAGAGGATACTTCCATGTGTGGGTGGACATGAGCAGACCTGAGAAGGCAGGCAAAGGGTTTCCACTGAGGGAATCGATTAGGAAAGGGGGAGGTGAAGAACAGGTTTGTTTGATTTTCTCTACCAGAAAAATAAAGTGTGTGAACTAGGTGACTTGCAATAATCATAGGATCTTGCTTCATAATTTTTTCTAGAGCCTTCCCCGCAAGATCACTTTGCTAGATCCTTCTCCTAGGACATATTAGGAACACATGATATCTGGGTGGTGGAAATAGGGACACCTCATTGTAGACACCTGGCGAGGCCAAGTGGTACATTGTCTTTAGTTCTGGATGAGCTCATGGTCAGGCTGTAGCCATGGAGACCCTAATCCTTACACCGCTGGCCAAGGATCTCAGGCTCTCTTCTGTTTAGTCCATACCACACCCAAGACTGTGAGGACGACTTATTCTTGAAGCAAACAGAACAATAATGTAATTGGCTAATCCTCTTTATTAAATAGCAAGTAAATAGTCTATATACAGCCACTTGTCTTGCACACGAGTGCTCTCCCTTCTCCTGTGGAAGCTACTCCACGTGACCAAAGTACAGGCTTAGCAGCCTGCTCGAATGCCCTGTCACATGTGAAGTCGACTGTGCAGTTTATGCTTGTACATGCAGGAGAAAGGGGACCATCTCGATTCAAAAAAACTCCAGTGAAGAATTCTCAGTTTCACTTCAAATGCCCACATTGTGCTTCTAGACATCTAAACAATTCAACCAGCTGTTGCTCTTCAAAACATGTGTCACTTTCTTTGCATTTGGGTCAAATTCCAACTGTGAAGATCCACTGAAGAAATAGTAAAACCCTGGAAATAAGGACAATAGGAAATAAGGAGTCATTTTTTCAAATTAAAAAATGTGGCAACATGCAGAACTGCGAATAATAGGTAATGAAAATTACAAAGTGTTTATAGAGTTTCACTCTGTGTCAGGGACTATGATAAGCATTTTATATGATTTTTTCATTTGTTTCTGCAACAATCCTACAAGGGAAGTATCTCTAACTCTATTCCATAGATGAGAAGCTGAAGGCTCAAATTCTGCGGGCAGACTGGAGATGGCTCTGTCTGACAGGAAAGCCAGGTTCAGGTTATCAGGTTATTCTACTCTGATCAGGCAAAACTCTCTGCTTCTTTGGAAACTATGATCTCTTAATTTTTGTTTTTCCTCCCTTTCCTCACATCATAACCTGAGGGTCATTTGTGGCCCCAGAGAGCACAGAAACCCTCCAAATACCAGAGGACCTTTTATGCCTCTGCCATCATGGTGCTTTGGTTACCTTTCAAAAAGGATCACCAGCTGCCAGCCATCTCTCTTTGAGTAGGGAAAAAAATGTATCTTTCTAAAAACTTTGTGCACATGCAAAAGCAATTACAGTAAAGTCATGGTCTGTGAGCATAATTTGTTCCAGAATCATGCTTGGAAATCAAAGCAGCCATACATGAAAGCGAATTTCAAGAACCATTGGCTCAGTTGTGATCATGTGACATTCGGCATCTTGTACTACTCGTATTGCAAGACATCGCTCGCTGGTCAAGTTAAAATTTATTAGAAATGTTTGCTTGTCTTGTGGAACACTTGCAGAACAAGTTGTTCACAGTCCAAGGTTTTACCGTATTTGCAACTGAGCCATAAAGGCAAAGACTGGCTATTCAGGAAAATCTCCCTGTGAATTAGTAGTAGTCACAGGATAGAGTGGAGGAGAAAGCCAGACAGCCAGTCAGAAACTTGGCCAATCCCCCCCAAGGGGGTTTTGTAATGTCATGGTAATCTGAAAGATAACAGCTCTAGATATGAGGAAATGACACTTAAGCACTTTGGTTTTATCCACATGACAAAATATAGAGATTTGTATTGCTTATTGTTATGATTCAAATCAACGTATTATATGAAGTGGTCATAGAATTGGTACAGAATTGGTAAGTTGAAATCTGGGGGCTGGAGGGAGGAATCGGTTAAAGGAAACCCGCCATTACGAATTAACCCAATTGTCCTCTTCCCTTCGACACCAAGTGCCCCATTGCCAACAGAACACTTATCCTCTTACCAAATGCTTCAAAAGCAGCATCAACCTTCGAGTCGACTCCTGGAAAGTCTTCTGCTATTTTCTTGGGAAAGTCTGGCTCCATGGACTGTCTCTTCTCATCAAATCTGCATCCAGTCAAAGAAACAGAGCTCAGCATTGCAACA
Source organism: Proteles cristata cristata (assembly GCA_017311185.1). Classification (NCBI taxonomy): domain Eukaryota; kingdom Metazoa; phylum Chordata; class Mammalia; order Carnivora; family Hyaenidae; genus Proteles; species Proteles cristata. The sequence continues at coordinate 99,375 of JAESUZ010003421.1, forward strand.
GAGTGTGTTACCAAAATTCTTAAGTCATGTTAGGTTTCATGTGGAATTCTAGTAAACTTTCCAAGTACTGCAAATAAATGTCAAACATGGTTAGCACTATAGAAATATGTGACTTTAATGGTCCTGCAAACTTCGTTTCTAGAGCTGTATCTGCACCGGGAGCAGAAGCTACATCCTGATCTGGCAGATGTTGTTTGTTACCATATTTCTTAAGCCTGGACAGAAAGAACCTTAATCATCTTTCAATCACAAATATAAATTTCAAATTCTCTACCACACTTGGCTCCTATACGTCTTCCCCACCCTCCACGTCTGGATTTCCCAAGGCAGCCTCCTAGGAAAAGGGATGGTGTCAAGAAGGAAAGCACGGTGAATGTGTTTTGGACTCATTGGCTGAACCGTGGTTGGTGTGCCCAGTCATGTGGGCAGACAGCCCAGGAATCAGCCTCTCTGTGAGTCTTGGGTTCTATCCATAAAACCGTACGGCTATTGCTCATCATCCTCTTAAAAAGGCAGCACTAATGAGTGGATGAGCTTAAGGGAAGCCCTTAATAATCACAGACTAAATTTGGGAAGATGAGACAAACACCCAGGGAGGCAATGAGTCCACAGGAAAGGAATGCTAAATTGTGGCCTGGACTCTTGAGGCTTCTTTCAAAAAATAAAAACCCATCTGGGTTTGGGGTCCAGCAGGGAAGCTCCATGGGGGTGATGGGACTTGAGCCAGGACTCTAGGGTGAATGGAGTGGGGGGAGGGGTAGAGGAGAGAAGAGGCTGTCCAGGCAGGAGGGGCAGTACCACAGGGAAGGGCCAGCCTATTGCACATGTGCTCAAGGCGGGTGTGCTGAAGAAGTGTCTATTGCCAGGCACTGCTGCATTTGAAAGTAAGCGTGTGTCCATCCTCCTCAAAGAGCCGGAAGCCAGGCTGACAGTGAGGTGGGGGTTCCTCAGGGAAAGAATGTAATGTCCCTATTCAGGCTCCATACAGAGTCATTCCAGCCGCGTCTTACCGCCAGTAACTGTCCTCTACAAAGAAGTACGTTTTCTTCTTTGCCTTATCAGAAACAGCGGCATCTATTTTCTTTACACTTGAAGGAAAACCCAGAGTGCGGATGTCTTTTGGATAACCTGCTTGTACCTCGCTTCCTTTGATGGCCCAGAACTGATTTCCTGTTAAGAAAAATAATTCATTGAATCATTTAATTCTTTATAAATTCATTTCATTTATAAAAGTTAAGCCTTTGAGTTTTAGAAATACTTGTTAGTGCCTTTGATTTTCATAGTAAAAAGTTAATCCCCACCTGAAAGTGGGCATTTAACAAAAAAGTGTGGATGGAATGAATGAACACAAAATCCAAGAAGGGAATTTACAACTCTGAGCAATTTATATTGCTGTTCATTTTTACTATTTGTAAAATATAAATAAAATAATATCAGTTCCAGTTATTGCTTTATTGCCTTAGGGTAACAATGTAGATACAATGTGGGATAGTAGAGAAAACTGAAGTACTATTCAATTTTCCTGTGAAAGGGTTTATTTCAACAAGTTAGAGAAATTATTACATAATAATTACCTTTGAAAATGAAAACAATATCTTTGCTAGTCTCTTCATATGCAGCATCTAAGCCTGAAGGTAGAGATGGCCAAAACGAAGAGATCAAATAAAATCCAGGTTCAGGTGTCCTGAGGGATTTGCGCCAAAAATGTCTGAAATATGAATAAAAAGAAATGAAAATTGAAAAACAGACCTCCACCTTGAGCATATTTTTCTCATTGACCTTCCTCACTCATCTTCCCCCCATCCCCTCATCCTCTGGCTGGATGACAGGTAGACATTAGATCTATTGCCAATGGGAAAATATGTTTTCTTTTTCTTGGGAAGTGATCACCAGCCCTCCTGCCAAAGAAAAGTGATCCTACGGTGCAGTTAATTAGCCAAGTATAACCTCTAAATACCTACAATTCGTGCACATCAGTGTGTGAGCTACAACATGGTTTACATTTTCTTTTACTTTTATTATTTTTTTTTCATGTTTAATTATTTTTGAGAGAGAGACAGAGTGTGAGCAGGGGAGGGGCAGAGAGAGAGGGAGACACAGAATCTGAAGCAGCTCCAGGCTCTGAGCTGTCAGCACAGAGCCTGATGCAAGTCTCAACCCCGTGGGCCCTGAAATCATGACCTGAGCCGAAGTCACACCCTTAATTGACTGAGCTACCCATGGCTTACATTTTCGAAAAGACAGACTGGTGTGTGTGTGTGTGTGTATGTGTATGTGTGTGTGTGTGTGTGTGTGTGTGTAAGTCTGTAAGTATTTTTTGCTCTATGAATGGAAGCCTTTTTGGAAAGATATACAGGGGTCCTCGATGGTGGATGAGTACGGGGACACCTAGGGAACCCAGAGTTAGTGTGGTGAGTGAGACTTGCTTTCTACTGTCTTCCTATTTGTGCAGCTTGAATGTTCTCTCGAGTGGATGTTTATCCAGTGGAGAGGAAATTATTGACAAAATGTAACGCTCTCCTGATGACATTTTTAGAGGAGGTAAAGACAAAGTTCTAATTCTGAAGTTGGACTTTTGAAAAGCAAGCATCACTTACAGGAAAAACAAAGAGAGGACAAGAATGTACATCAAAAGAATAGATAGGGAAATAGAATCTTCTGGTCTGACCTGTCTTTAAAGAACAGGATTTCTCCTCTCAGAGAGCTGATGGCGTCGAAGGACAAAGCAGGGTCGCACATGGCTGGTGTCCCAGGTCCTGGAGGCGCAGATTCCGTGGGCACCGCGGGGCCATCAGGGTGCACAGGGGGAGAGCCTAAAGGAAACAGATGCGGGGGTCAAACATAAGGAGAATGGGGTGCTTCTGTCAATTTCAGTGCTTTCCAAACACTCTCAGAGTGCGTTGAGCTGATTGCAAATGCTTTATGCAGCATTTTAAAGCTTTCCTGAAGACCATTACTGCAAAGCTCTGGTGCCTAATTTTTCCAGCATCACTCACCATACAGGGACTGGATGCCGTTCACATCATCTTGGGAAAGGCGGAAGCGGGTCAGGTCTGTGAGTGCGTTGTAGACGGGGAACATCAAAGCTGTGGGGTCATTCGAGTGAAAGAGACCCAGGGAATGGCCAAGTTCATGAGCAGCAACGAGGAATAAATTGGTTCCTATGTAAGAAATCATAAATAATAGTCCCTTATTCCTTAAGTACATGTACATCACACAGGTCAGCTGTATTATACTGATTTACTTCCTGGAAGCACAGGGCTTCCTTTGCCATGTTTTTTTGGTTAATTCATCGATTGACTAATAACATACTTAATGGAAAGCCAAGCATTTTTCAAGGCTCATTCTTCAAATCAATCTTTGAGACAAAATATCTAGCATGTCCACCAAGTCCCCTCTCCCACCTCAGAAGCCTACTTACTTCATGAAAACAAGGTTGTCTTTCTTGTACTCTGGAATGGAACCAACCCACTTGTTTAGCACATTCATAAATATTTCTCTTCATTTGTCAATGAAAAGCTAAACACTGTTACAACGTATTAATGTTTGCCAGCTATAGTCTCAGTGAAATGAATCACAATTTATTCATCTCACTTCTGAAACCCTAAACAATCATACTCTTGTTATCTTCCATTGCCCACATAATTTTTCAACCTCAAGATCATTATTAAGCACATATTGGGTCTGGGAACATTAGCAATGATAATTGTCATAGGGCTTGCAAGATTGGTCTAAAACATGGCATGCCTAATCATGCCTCACGTTTGTCACAAAAGAGACTTTGACCACACAAACAGTAGCTGTGTTCATATTTTTTTCTTCATATTATTAAAAAAAAAAAAAAAAGCCAGGATGCCCAAACTGGAAGTTATCGGGTAATTATGTTTGACACGCAAAGTTGACTTTTGATCCTACTGAGGTCCTTGTTTGAGACTTTTCAGGTAGAAGTTGTTAATTCAATCAAACCAAAGAAAGTTATCCCGCACTACAGTCACATTTGGACTCTCCATAGATATTCTGTTTGCATTTTGATTATAAATCCCAGTAAGTCTCAGAAGTCAATATTCTTTGTTTTAACCAATTGTTTGAAAACTTTGGAAGCCGGTCCTCCAAGTATACAGTTATGAACTGAGAAACAGTCTTCCTCCTAAAAAATGTGGACATTATATTTGGGGATTAGTTTTTGTTTAGAACAAGTCCATAAAAACTCCTCTTAGCCTAGAGAGAGTAAAATGCTGATTTACCAGAAAAACCTAAATAGGGACCTCAGTTTCTGGAACTTAACTCTCATCTCCATTTTGAAGAGTAAAGAAGAAATTTCCCCTAGTTTGGACATAAGTAATATCAAGGGCCCATGTTAGTGCAGAGTCCAGGCAATGTGCTGCCCCTTGGATATCTGCAATTCAACATAATGAGAAAATACTCTTAAGGGTGGTCCTAAGATCATACTAGATCCATAGTCATCAAAGAAGTATTTTAACGATGTTCCTATATTTTGCTTACCAAGACAGAGAATAAACTTTTTAGACATGTGAAAGCTTTTTCAATAATAATCAAAACAAAAATACATTCTGCTAGTTCTTAAGCCATTTGGGAAATCCAGAACACCCTACTACTTGAAGATTTTTAACTAATCAGAATTTTCTAAATCTGAAACAAAATAACCCACCAAAATAATTCTGAGAGATATGCAACTAACCTGACGTGTCCCCTGTCCACTGCTCATCATCATCAAAGTGAGCGTCTCCATTAATGCCAGGCCCCGGCGCATAGGCATGACCCAAAATATTTCCAGGTCCATCAAAAGGGTTAAAGTCTCCATGATCTAACAGAGAAAATGTTTTTATTTGAAAGATAGGTGATTAAAATACCTTTGGAACAGTCTCACCCCCAGCTCCCACAACAGCACTAAGTAAATGGATGCATTTCATATTTATGTTTTTACCTCTAACTGCGAAAAAGATCATTATGTCAGCGTCTCCTTCATAAATCTTGGAGAAATTCAGTGGAGTCACCTCTTCCCAGACTTTCAGAGCCTTCTCAATGGCAGAATCAACAGCCTCTCTTGGCATATCCAGTGTATAATTCACAATCCTTTGAGAGAAAAATTGAAGAAGATATTACTTTCTGCTGTGATAGCAATTTGTAAAATCGTAATGTGGTGTGAGCACCCTTGGGAGCCGTCACCTGTAGGTAAGGTGAGTTTTCCTCCACTTCGGCATGCCAGGGAAGGTGGTGAACTGGCCGACGTCAGGAACGCCGCACCTGGGCTTGCGTATCATCGCCAGGGTGTCGGCGTCCGGCTTCCCTGTCACTTCCAACCCGAGGAACTTCTGCATTTCTCGGATTTTTTTAACGACAGGACCACTGTCCCTTCTTCTCACAAACTGTTTCACATCCTTGGCAAGGTTGTAGTAGTTCTCTAGGTATTGCTATTAGGATATAAGTATAGTTATGATTTTTAGCTTTTCCTACTAAATTGCAGCTGCACACTTCATCTAGTCTCAGTATTTCCCCAGTTCGCTAAAATCAAAATAAATGTGATATTCCATTCCAGTCTTCAATGACAGATTCCTCCTTACTTCTGTTTTGTCTCTGTAACTAAATAATGTCTGTGCTTAGTCTACTCCCTAAGCAATGACAATGAAGTGGAGGCTGAGATAAATATCTAGTGAACTTAAGGCAGAAACACAAAGCAACAGGGCTTCTTCAGGCATAATTGTGCTTCAGTTATGTTTACTCTAGTCCTTCAGCTTGCCACTTCGTGCTTCTGCCGGGGACCTGATTTATGAGAGAAAGTTGGATAAATCTCTGGGTCTGAACACGACATGAGCCATATAAATATGCAGCTAAACTTCCCCTGATTCAAATACCTAAAGAAGTTCCATCACAAGATACGTTTCATTACGCTCTCCTCTCTCATTCCTGCACCTCAAACCCCAGTGCCGATCCCTCCAAGGCGGCCAGGATCTTAGGCAATCGCGTAATGTTTCTGGCTTGTGTTTGCTCCTGCATGAAAGGAGACCGCACAGTCAGACGGGGAGACCCCCTCCACATCCCACACTTCCTAGTTCTGTCCCTGAACTTCTCCTGCACAGTGAGCCCGAAGCATCCCATGCGTTTATGAATGGAAAGCAGGGGTGGTGTTCCCACCTGACTCTGCCACGCACGTGGGGGACAGACGCCCATCAGTTACCTGCAGGAGATCCATGCTGCTGTCTTTGTCCTCTGTGGCTGTGTCCACCGGGTAGGCTGAGCACGCGGCCACGCAGAGCAGCAGCAGAGCCAGAAGAGTTTGCATTTCCATGGGATTTTCTTGGCTCTATGTCGTCTTGGTGCTTTGCTCTCTGCCTTCCTTCTCCTGGGTCCGCCGTCGGAGCCCTGATTTTTATAGGGCGACAGTATTGGTTTAGGTCACCCACAGCTTGACTCATAACTGCTTTCATCCGAAGGGCAGCAGGACCATGGCCAAAAATTCCAAATCCAAAGTAGGATGATACAACCTACTTTACTAATTTCTCTCAACCTTTCCAATTTTGCAAATCAAAACAGTGATTAAGCTCCAGGAAATGCTTCCTGTCTTAGTAAGAAGAAAACTGGAACTTTTTTTTTTTTATTCTGGAAAGAAAAAGTGACTGGAATTTACTAGACAATTTCTGTTTGTGATGTTTGAGACGAGAAATAGGCTGACTTGGTAAAAAAGTCAGAATTGGTTAGGACTTTTAAATGCGGTTTTATTTTAAGAATAACATACTTAAAATCAAATGTAATGAGATGTAAGTAAATGAAAAGCTGTGCATATGTAGCTAGAGTCTTGTTAGTTTCTGTCAAAATGGAAGAAACAAGATCTAGAATAAACTTGGGACGGAGAGTTCATTTTTCGAGTCTTTGATTTGAAATACATGCTATTGGTATCTTGTTGGATTTGTTAGTTTTTGAGGAGAGAGAGCTCAAGGGGAGAAGAGAACAAAGATTGTGAAGAATGGAGAGTATCATTCTCTTCTGGCCCGTCCTGGTCTGTGCCCAGTTCATGGGCAGGTGACCTTCCTGGAACAGCGTCTCTGTAAACGCAGTGGCAGCATCGAATAAATTACTGTGCGCAGGCACTGAAATTCCCTGTCAGTATCTCCTACACATTTCTTACTCTCTTTCAGTCCCTTTTCCTCCACCTTCCGTTCAAATTCATATATACTTTGATCTTAAGAAAAAGCCACTCTGAATTGTCTCCCTGGGGTGCTCACCTGTTTTCCCTTCCCTCTTCCTCTCTTTCTCTCCTTCCCCTCCCCCACCCTCCTCTCACTCCATTTCTGTGTCCAGTGGACTGCTGGTCACGTGAGCTGCGTAACAGGTGCTTGTCTGCAAGACCAGAGATATCCCTGGGGGAGATCCGGTTGAATGTCTTACAGCCCTCTGGCCACCTCTCCCAGACCCACCTGCCTCCCTTACCATTAGGAAAACAAGACAGAAAAAGAAGTGCAAATCATAGAGAGTAAAATTCACTTATTAAATGTTGGCTAAGTGCACATGTTGTTACCATGCTTTGCTTTTTCTTCATCTGCTTGCCTCTCCGCTTGCTGCAGGACAGACAGCCCGGGAGTGAGAGCCCCTGGAATGACCCACGCGCTGTCCGTGTCAACACTCAGTGAGTACAAGCATTCCTCCGGCTGGTGCAACTCTTTACATTTTCCTTGTTTGCTCTATTTTTTGTATGTTTCTGAATAAACACCAGAGACAACTCAAGGAACATGCGTAAGAGACATGGTAAGACCTCGGGAACTAGAGGCAGACAGGTGCCTCGATGGCCAGCGAGCAGGGTCTGTGCACCGCGTGAGCATCTGCACTCAGACTCACTCGATTCTATCCAAAGACACCTCAGCCCTTTACAGGAGAGAATTCGGGTCTCGTCTTGACTGAGATCATGGGAAACACTGGGCCCCACTGACATCAGCAGAGCTGAGGGGGGTGGGGTTGGGAAGAGGGTGGTGGGCAGAGGAGGTGGTCGGGTTGGGGGGGACACAAAGATCAGTGGCAGGAACAGCCCTCAATTCCTTTTGGACTAAGGGTTTTCCTTCCTAGATTTTCTCTGGTGTCATAACTCGGAAACATATTTCAAGGTTACGGGGAAACTCTACACATATCAGATTTATTTTCCCAGATATTCAAACAGGATTGGCCCAATGGGCTGTGTTGTTGTTCCTGAATAAAACACAAAAGGCTGCTCGTGCAGAGTTTGTCTGATTATAAAGCAGCGTTAGTGATATCTCGGGAAGTCTTGAGCCTCTGGAAGCGTTCGTTTTTGGTTTCTTAGTGGTACCTTGCACCTGCCTCTCTTGCACATCTTTCCTGCTCAGCTGTAGTGTCGTGATTTACCTGTCTGCCTCCCCTCCATTGCCGTGACTTCTCATTCATTCCGAACTCCTAGTGGTGAGCATAGTGCCTGGCATAAAGCAGGTACCCCAGAAATGCTTAAAGAATTCATTAATATATTAATTGTAAATGAAAGGCTCACAGGAAAGAGCAAAGAGGTGAATGAAAAGTAAAAAAAAAATCTCACAAATCATGCAGATGTTTCTAAATCCCTGGAATTTACATGTAACGTTTACCAAATACTCTATTAACTGGATTCTTTCACTTCATTTTCTTCGAAAAAGATTTAAGCAATCATCTTAGATCTCTCTGATAAAGAATAAATTGAAGGCTTATGTATTCATACCCCTCATTCCTAAGTCTGTAAAATACTCAAAGATTGCAGCATCAAGGGATTTTCTGACAATGCATGAGAGTCAATTTGCATTTTGTAGATTAAATTTTAAAAGACAATGCACAAATGAAGAAGATATACCTATCCCACAGGGCAACATTTGCAGGGCAACTGGGTGGAAGAAAGAAGGAAGAGACAGAGAACAAATACGCCAAATGCAGAGGGGATCTGTGAACACAGAGAGAAAAACGTTGGCTTTTCCAGCCCAGCAGTGACAACGGTCATTGCACAGGATGACCGTGTATCATATGACTGAATACAAACAGGGCCCAGGTGATGGCAAGTGGCAGGAACGTAGCCCGCAGGGATAGGGGGCCTGGCAGGAAACTGAAATTTGATCTGATCCAAACTTGGGCTCAAAAGCTGGCAGTCTGTTCAAGCCTCATTCCATCTGATAGCTTTTCCCATTTGTCTTCCTACTCATCACACTTCTCCATGACTAATCAGACAGCGTGATACATGAGGCTTTCTCCAGCCAGCTGATAAAATCTCTCCTTCAGCTCCGCTTTCATCCATCACGTGTCCAAGTCTCTTGTCTTGATGTTTCAGAACCCTCAAGTGTGCATTTAGAAATAATAAGCAAAAGAGAAATTCAGAGAAAACATGACCAAATTATCTTTAAAAACAGGAAAGAAGAGGGGATGAAATGAAGGAATGAAGAAAGGAAGACAGGAAGGGTACCATCCAGCTGAGGTGATTCCTGCATAATTAACTCTGCATGGAAGAAAGACAGAAGGTGTGTGGGAATTATGCAGAAGGGAAGATGCTTCCTCCAGGAAAACCCCACTGAGAGAAAGCCACAAAGGAGCAGACATGGAGGGAAGTTCAGGAACAGAATAAACAACTACACAGAGTCAAGAAAGTTGGGTGTCTGCTTGGAAAATGACAGAATTAATTTTTTACTGAAATAAAAAGTGTGTGAAGGGTAGTAACAAAAAGTGAAAAATGAAGTTGTGGGCAGGCAGTTTGGAGCCCATTTCGTGGAAACCCATTAGTCTCCAGCCAAGGCGTTTAGTTTATTCTGTTGGTGATGGGAAGCCATGTTTCTACAAAGTGTTTAAAATAAAGTTTTATGTATTTCAATAACATTTCATATTTTTATTATAGGAAAATACAGAATATAGAAAAAGTTAAAAGTAGAAAAGAAATCTTAACGAGTCATGCCACAAAGAGAAAAGCACAATGAACACTTCACTGTACTTCCTTCTAAGTTTTAGGGTTTTTTTTTTTAATGTTTTATTTATTTCTGAGAGAGAGAAAGAGAGACAGTGTGAGCAGGACAGAATCAGAGAGAGAAGGAGACACAGAATGTGAAGCAGGCTCTAGGCTCTGAGCTGTCAGCATAGAGCCCAATGCAGGGCTCAAACCCACAAGCCATGAGATCATGACCTGAGCCGAAGTTGGATGCTTAACCGACTGAGCCACCCAGGTGCCCCTAAGTTTCAGTTTTTTACATCATAATGATCAAGGGGAATTTAGAAAATTGTGTCTATTTTTTCCACAGTTCTGAGCCTCACCAGCCAGAAAGGAATACTAATAAGGCCATATATCTCCTTTGAATTATAGGATAAAGCATGTTGCTTATAGGTTTTTTTTTTTTTTTGAGAGAGAGAGAGAGAGATAGAGACAGCATGAGCAGGGGAGGGTCAGAGAGAGGGAGACACAGAATCTGAAGCAGCTCCAGGCTCTGAGCTAGTTGTCAGCATGGAGCCTGATGCGGGGCTCGAACCCACAAACTGTGAGATCATGACCTGAGTTGAAGCCGGACGCTTAACCGACTGAGCCATCCAGGTGCCCCGCTTATAGGTTTTTTTAATGTATTTTTTTCATAGTTGAAATCTGACCACATATGCTAATTTTCAGGAGTATTTTCCATAGAAATTGCCAAACATTTTAGTTGGAAGATGAACCAGAAAAGAAAACGGAATTAGGAACAGATAATATGGGCACGTGGATGGTTCAGTCTTTCTTCATTTCTGAGAACATAATGACTCAGATCACTCAACATGAGTGGTAAAAATGTCGAAATCCATCACTGACATTCCTGGGTGGTGGCAAGTGCCTTTATGTGGCTCAGGGCAACTCTGAGATTATGGAAAGAGAGAGAGCGCTTTGTAATGTTCTTGGCATAAATACTCCAGTTGTGCAAACAGAATAACATGAATTGAAGTTTTTAGTGGTACTCCAACAGGCAGCATATTCCGACTGATGGAAAAGATGTTGCCTGAGAAGCACGTTTTCTGATGTGAGGGTCACAGTGATGGCAGCTCCAGGTGGGCACAACCATTTTTCCTTTAGAAAACAGATTTTCTGGGGCGCCTGGGTGCTCAGCCTGTTAAGCACCCATCCAAATTCGTCTCAGGTCATGATCTCACAGTCTGTGGGTTCGAGCCCCACATCAGGCTCTGTGCTGACAGCTCAGAGCCTGGAGCCTGCTTCAGATTCTGTGTCTCCTTCTCTCTCTGCTCCTTCCTTACTGGTGCTCTGTCTCTCTCTGTCTCTCAAAAATAAATAAACATTAAAAAAAGAAAAGAAAAGAAAACAGGCTTTGCCAAACTAACTGTGGAAAGACAGCTCTGTTCCATTTCCTAAAGCCTGACCTATACATTCTGGAAATGTTCATTTTTGAGTCAGTTGGCCCCAATTTATGCCTTTATGTAATTTTTTTCCAAGGGTGGTTCAGGAGTGAAATTTGTTGATTCCACCAGGTCTGAGTGCCTCTTTCATTAAAGCTCTCCGACGGGAGTTGTCTGGGATGGGTATGAAACAGGTCACAACTTTTTCTTCTCTTCCCAACACTGAACTCTCACCCAGTAGAGACATGGCTTCAAGTTGTCTAGTGAGAAGACAGTGATAGAACAGTAAGTGCCCTGTGCCTGAGTAGACATGTGAGGAACAAGATACCTTTCTAGTTCCTTCCTATTACCAGAGTTCCTGAGGTTTCTGAAGACATAGATGGGCCTTTTTTTCTAATACAACTTCATGGCCTCTATAAGCAGCAGAACAATTAATTAAAACAGGCAACTTTCGGGGCGCCTGGGTAGCTTAGTTGGTTAAGCGTCCGACTTTCGCTTAGGTCATGATCTCGCGGTTCGTGGGTTCGAGCCCCGCGTCGGGCTCTGTGCTGACTGCTAGCTCAGAGCCTGGAGCCTGTTTCAGTCTGTGACTCCCTCTCTCTCTGACCCTCCCCTGCTCACGCTGTCTCTCTCTCTCTCTCCTAGAAATAAATAAAACATTAAAAAAAAAAACAGGCAATTTTGTTTTCAATGTCACAGCTTTTGTGTTTCTTTCCATTTTATGTCCAAGTCTGAGAAGAGTTCCTTCAGTGACTACTAGCCAGAGTTGTCTTTTTTCAAAGAAATGTTTCTTGTAGAGATATAAATATAGACACAGACAAGTTTCCAATTTCCATCTATCTTCGAGAGTAAATTAAAACGATCTGAGCTACTTCTCTTCAATATAGCCTATCCATGGAATTATTTTGGTTTCAGGATCAGGACCACTTCATTTTCTCACATTAACTTTTTAAAAAGGACTTTGTTATTTCAGAGAAGTTTTGGGTTCATAGCAAAACTGTGGGAAGGTACAGAAATTCTCCACACATTCCCTGCCTCCAAACATGCACAGTGTCCCCAGTGATGAGCTGGTCCCAGCAGAGCGGTGAATTTGTCAACACCAACAAACCTGCCCTCACACGTCACGGTCGCCCGAAGATCGGAGTTTACATGTGGTTCCTCTTGCCGATGTACCACTGGTGGGGTTGGACAAACATATCATGACATGTGTCTGTCACTGTGGTATCAAACAGAGCATTTCCACCCCCCCCAACTCCTCTGTGCTCTGCCTATTCATTCCCCCCCAACCCCTGGCAACCACCGATCCTTTTCCTGTCCCCAGAGTCCTGCCTTTTCCAGAATGTCACGTCGTTGGAAACATACAGTATATAGCTCTCAGACTGGCTTCTTTCACTTAGAAATATGCGTGTGAGTGTCTTCTGACGTTTTGACAGCTCATTCCTTTTTAGCGCTGAATACTACCCATTGTCAAGATGAACCACAGTTCACTTATCCTTTTAGCTCTCGAAGGACACCTGGGCAGCTTCCGAGTTTTGAAAGTTATGAATAAAGCTGCAACAAACATCCACGTGCAGGTTTGTGCAGGAACATCAGTTTGTAACACCTCTGGGTAAGTGCCAAGGATCATGGTTGCTGGATCATATGGTAAAAGTCTGTAGTTTGGTTAGAAACTACCAGACTGTTTTCCAGACTGTACCACTGTGCCTTCCCACCAGCAGCAAATGAGAGTTGCTATGGCAACACATCTTCGTCAGCACTGGGATCTGGCAGTGTTCTGGGTGTCGGCCATTCCAATAGGTATGCAGTGGACTCTCATTGCTGTTTTTAATCTGCATCTCCCTGATGACATGTGATGTGGAAGATCCTTCCATATGCTTACTTGCCATCTCTGTATTTCCTTTGATATGATGTCTGTTAAGGCCTTTGGGTTTCTAAAGGCTTTTTAAATTGGAATTGTTTTCTTATTGTTGAGTTTTAAGAGTTCTTTATATATTTTGGATAACAGTCCTTTATCAGGCATGTCTTTTGCATATATTTTCTCTCAGTCTGTGGCTTGTCTTCTTATTTTCTTGATATTGTCTCTCACTGAGCAGAAATGTTTAGTTTCAAAGAAATCTAATGTATCAATTCTTTCCTTCATGGATTGTGCCTCTGATCATTGTATCTAAAAGGTCATTCCACATCCAAGGTCACCTGGGTGTCCTCTTGTGATTTCTTTCCTGAGTTTTATACTTTATGTTTCCCACTTAGGTCTATGATCCATTCATTTTCGGGAAGGGTGTCAGACCTGTGCTTAGATTCACATTTTTGCGTGTGGACCCCCACTGGCCCCAGCTCCTGGTGCTGAAAGTGCTGTCTTTGCTCCATTGCGCTGCCTTTCCACCTTTCCCAAAGATCAGGTGACCATGTTTACATGGGTCTATTCTGGGCTTTCTCTTCTGTTCCATTTTCTGTGTGTCTGCTCTTTCTCTTATGCCACACTGACTTGTGGCCTTGTAGTAAGTCTTGAAGTCAGATAGCAGTATCAGCACCAACTTTGTTTTTCTCCTTCAATATTGTGCTAGCTATTCTGGGTCTTTTGCCTTTCAATATAAACTTTAGAAAGAAATGGTTAGTGTCTATTCAATAACTTGCTGGGATTTTGATCCAGATCACTCGTCTTCCTAGACCGAGAGTTTCTCCACTTAGATCTCTTGGTTAGATATGTGACAGCACCAGAACTATGTTCTAGAACATTTATCTGGTAGCAGTGGCCAAGGGGGATCAGAATGTAAGGAAAGTGAGTTCTACAGGGTTAGGGACCATTACAATCATCCCAGCAAACCAGAAGGAGCACCTGAAGGACTACAGATAGAAAAGACATGGCATTGAGTCTTGTCTTTTGAGAAATATAGAGTCCGGTTGGTCTGGCGCTAAGCATGAGCTCTCTCTTTGTGACTTGGCAGACCTTTGCCTGGTGTGGAAATAAATGAAGACCAACCAATGGGAATGAGAAATGGTTATTTGTTCAGAGCTTGCAGTCATAAAGCAATCGGCCACCATTACTTGTGTTTTTCTGATTGGTCTGGAGTTGGAAACAGGGACAAAAATTAGGGAAGCTATCACTGGTCAGTTGAGTCCTGGCCATTTTGGACTGATTGTCACAGAAGTTATTGTTTAGCTCCTGGATTATTACTAGAGATAATAATTGGGCTTCCTGCAAGTCTGACTAGTAGGCTGGCTTCTGAGTTATTTATCGTAGGTAAGAGAATTGGTTTCTTGGCAGGTTGCTCTGTATTGTGGGTCAAAGTTCTATTTTTATATAGGATCTGGCCATTGTCCATGTGTATAGTCAGATTCTCACTGGAAAAGTTGTTTCCAAGCCATGGCGTATGCACCTCTGTAAGAGGCGAGAGTCTTGAGAATGCATGCTTGGCTGAATGGCCTCTTCTTTTGCTATCCACATATCTTTGCTTGATCCCTGGAATTCATAAGTGCTTTACTCTTGGGATTAGGTTTCTTCAGACTTTTCACAAATACCTGAAACCAGTAATGGCCATCGTCCTGACCAGCCTGTGGACCTTTGGTCCCAGGCACTGCTTGGCCACAGCTCTGAAACACCTCATCTTCTTCTGAGTCATGATTTGTTAACGTTGACACTTCTTTGGAGGGGTCACATTATGTAAGAATGAGAAAATGAAGTTTTGTATTGTCGTCATAGCTAGAAGGAAGGTTGGATCGCTACCAGGGCACAGCAAACTCAGCCTCACTGGTGTTGCTGCTTCAGCGTATTCTCCATTAAAACTATACCATGAGAAAGATGGAATCAAGGGCCTGAATTATTTTATATAGTTTTAGGTAATGTCTCTGAGTCTTCTCAGCATGTGTAATACAGTGAAACAGATGTCTATTCAGAACCACTTTTTTTTTTTAATATTTTATTTATTTTTAAGAGAGAGAGAGAGACAGCATGAGCAGGGGAGGGTGAGAGAGAGGGAGACACAGAATCCGAAGCAGGCCCCAGGCCCTGAACTAGCTGTCAGCACAGAGCCCAATGTGGGGCTCGAACCCAAGAACCGTGAGATCATGACCTGAGCTGAAGTCGGACGCTCAACCGACTGAGCCACCCAGGCGCCCCCAGAACCATTCTTTAAGGAAGGAAGAAACTGCACATTGACCACCTACTGTGTGTCCCCCATGTTACATGGAGTATGTCTTGTCCTTATACCTGAACTGCAGGTCAACATCAGTACCCTCATTTCACAGGTGAAAAACTTGGAGCTCAGGAAAGGTAAAACACTTGCTCAAGTCCAAAAACAAACTAAACAGCAGAGATGATGCAAACGTTGTCAAATCAAAACCCAAACAAACAGAAACATGAGTTTGCAGTGTCTGCAGACTAATACCTACATTTCATCTCTCCATAACCCCTTCTGAGCCTGGACTTAACTGTCCCAGAAATGTTATCTCTCTAGCTTTCACATTCTTGAGAACTGAATCTCTCTGTGTCTCTTAATCTGGTGTATGTCTGATAATCAGTCTTCAGTTTGGGGGGCAGCTAGCTCTCATCAATTTCAGACCCCTGACTTCCATCTCCTCTTCTCAAGTCCAGGCTTTCCTGCCCGTTTCCTTCACTCATGCTGCCCAGATGTGACCCAGTTAGGACACATATCTGTGAGCAGTCATCATGCATCACTGAGATTCAGAAATCCACAAAGCCTCCTCACTCACCAAGGTTAGTCAATAGTCCAGTTTCTGAAAAAGTTAGCAAAATCCTGCTGGCTCTGAATTCCCAAGTGCTTGTCAAACAATTCAATAATAAGGTTCTGAGCACAAACACCCAGTTTGATACCTTTGTGTCCCAAAACACATTTCACAATCCTTGTTTCTTTTCAAAGTCATATGTTATTCAGCGACAGGATGGGAACATGCTGTTCTAAGTCATGAATTCAGAGCTCAAGTGGAAAAACTTCTCTTCAAACCTCACTTATATTCACGTTGCCCTTAGGATATTTTATTGCTAACTTGAATGCTCCAAAAAATCACGAAAGTAGAGTTTGTGGTTTGGACCATAACTTATTGACTATTTTATCTTGCCATTAGTAACAGGGCCAAACAATATTGGAGCATGCTCTTTGGTTGAAAAATTATCAGCCAAAAGAAAGGGAGTGCCGTAGTAAAAACAGCATGAGTTTAGGGTTGAAGAGCTCTCCATTCCAGTCTTAGTCTGGTACCTACTCGTCTGTGACATCAAACAGACTGCTACCCTCTCTATGCCTCTTCATTCTCATTCTAGAAATGGCAATAAAAATCTGTCCTATAAGCTTGATCTATGACAGAAAATATATATCAACTCCTAACCATATAATAAATATTATTATTCATAAAGATTGGAGATCTAGAGTGACTGCCACAAATTAGCTGACTATATTTCTAACTTTGAATGGTCATTAGTAACTGTGAATGAAGGAAACATGGGGAAAATGGAAGAGGTGCGCTGTGCGCTCCGTGCCTTCCCTGAAAGTCTGAGAGATTGTTGAGTGTGAACATACCTGTGGGGGAGGGGAGCAGCGAGCCTGGGGAATTCTGGGTCAGAGGGAGCTGGGATGGGAAGAAACAAGCTTGAGGTGAGGAACTATGAAGTGTCAGGAGCTTCACCTACAGTAATCCTCAGAACAGACCTACCAGACATCTATGGTTTCCTGAGACTCAAAGAGGTCAATTAACTTGCTTCAGATCAGACAGTGAATCACAGCACAAACTTCCTAACTTATCAGTATGATGGACTTTATACCATGATTCACTGCTGACATCTCTGCTTTCCAAGATTTTCACAGCTGGTCAAGAGACAAGCCACAATTTTACTTCTTGCTGCCTAGCAGATGATGTACTTCAGAGGGTCCTTTCATTGTACAACAACTTCAAACTTAATAAAGCTCTTCTCCAGAAGACCCATTAGACCATGTGCAGCTCTCCATTGTTAAGACATTGTAATTTCCAAGTCGTGGATGTTTGCTCCCTGAAATTAGCCAGATAACACTACTACATTTTCCAAGGCAAAATGATATTCCCTGGGCTGGACACACGAAGAATTCTTATGACATATTAAAGACCTTTTAACTGATAAGTCAAGTGAAAGTACAAAGTGGTACGGAGTGTTTACTTTGATTTTCTCCACTTAATGATTTTGAAAAGCAGGATTTTGTGGTGGTTACTAACATAGATTCTAGAGTCAAACTGACTGGCTTCGAATTTCAGCTCCAAGGCCGTGTAGCCTTGAGCAAGTGAGTTTACCTCTCAGTGCCTTGGTTTTCTCCTCAAAAAAAGAGAAAGATAGCATTTGCCTCGAGCTTGTAATGGACCAGTGAGGTGTGTGTGTGTGTGTGTGTGTGTGCGCGCGCGCGCCGTGCATCACTTAGAATAGTGCCTGGCACATGGCTCCCATTGAAAGGATTTGTTAAACAAAACTGAAAGATGCAGCGCCAAAGGAGGTAGAGGGAGGAAGGGTTCACCTGTAAATCCGTGGAGGCATTTCTCATGAGTGCCTCTGAGACCGGGAAGGGCATACTGTTGGCTTTTACGGCAGTGTACTCATCAGTTAAGAGAAACAACTGCTCCAAAATTACCTAAGGCCGAAGACAATTCAGCCCAGATACCACTGTTTTCTTTTGATGTTGATCCTGCAGGGAAGTCTCTTCTTTTGAAAGATGTCCAGCACGTAGTTGGCTGTGGGGAAATAACATTTCTTCTCAGAATGACTTGACCGTATGCCTTGCAAAGACAATGCTAGGATCATTATACTGAAAAAGCACCTACTAGAGAATAGATCTAAGCTATGAAGGACAGAGAACTCCATCCCCATCTAGAATCTTTCTGCTCCTATTTTCTGACCTCAGTTCATCCCACTAATCAAAACGGGTCATCTGAGCTGAGATGGGGTTGACTATTGCTTGTGTCTTGAGGGCATCAGCAGCAATGGTCTGCAAATAAATTGAAAGCTACAAGCATTCCACAAACCCATATTGTATAAATTGGAGCTTTAACATGTATACCTACAAACCAGAAAGTAGGGAAAATGTGTGTCATGACAGTGAACAAAATTGATACAAGGCAGTCCAAGCTACCAGTGCGATGCGCTCATCACATATTTTGTTTTCTCAATCAATAAAATCTCTGAAAGAAAGTAATACTTTCTAATGCTTTTTACAAAATTTAGGGAGGCTTAGATGTAATGTCTTGTCAAGGTCACACAGCAGTTACAAGGCCCACATTGTGAGACTTGAGCTGCAGTGGGAATTCTATGAGACCAGGAAGTTCCCATGACACCTTTTCCCTCCAAGCTCATGGTCATGCACTCGGCGTGCCCCTTGGGGTCATATACAGTCTGAAGAATGCTTGCTTGCCTTGAGACTGGGGATTTAGGTGGCCTTAGACAAGTGGCCAAGGCAAACACAACCTCTCCCATTTGCCATATTCCCATTCACACCTTGGTACAGTCAGTAGAGGCTCTTTTTAGGAGTAGGAGAAATATTTTCAAAATACACACTTTTTGAGGGAAAAATTCCCAGAAACCAAATACTTTCTTTCATAGTTTTTATTTGAGTAAAAGAAAAAAATATATATGTATACTTCATATAAAATTTAGAAAAGTCAACACTGACAACAGAATAAAATAACATTATCACCATAATTATATAATTTACTTATATGTTACTTATATTAATTGTCATTTTCTGGTAGTATTCTGTTTTTATTCCAAAACAATTAGAATAATATACTTGTTGAAACATTTAATGGTCACAGAAACAAGTCATTTCTTAATACTAGTTAAGGAAAAGAAATAATGATAATGTCTCAGTTCTTGGAAGTTCAAGGACGAAGCTATTCTATGGCCCCTTTCTGAAAGTGTCTATTTTCAAGCTTAATAGTTGAATCAAGTAAAACTTGACAATGAGGGTTTTCAAAATCAAAAAATCTTACATAATTTGATCATTTACTTGTATGATAATTTATCTCTGGCCTATAGACTTCACCTTATTTTATGAAATGCATCACCACATAATGGGACACTGGACACAGATAAAGTAGGCAATACATTCTCACTTAAGTAAATTGATAAACATCACTAATTACACCATTCCTAACAACCTAACTTCATACTGTGTTTTAGCCTTTTGGTAACACGATGGGATAGGACATCATATTCAACCACATCAGGTCCTTGGAAGAAAGAGTAGTGTCCTGAAAATGAAAACAAATTGAATAGCTTAAATCCTCACTTGCATTTTTTTTTTTTTAAAGGTAACACCGATCTGTGTTTTTATGGAGTACTTATATTAGACCAGATTTTATAGATTATTTTTATTAGAATATAAATGTTGGGCCCCTGCACTGGGTACCCTGCTCCTAAATATCTGCTTATCATCACTTCACCATTACATACCTTCAGTAATTTTATTGAGAAGATTGCTCCGTCTTCGAAACTGACTATTAAGATTGAGTGTTTGAAAAGTCACACTCCAGGTGGAGGGCTCAGAGAGGAAAGAAATTGGGCCCAGGTAGGGCACACAGAAGCCCAGATAGAGAAGGGAGAAAGACAGGGGTGTTGACATAGAAAACAAAGGCCTTGGCCCAGCCAACAATTTGCTCAGGATGACCTTGCCTGAAGATATTCCTCAACACAAACTCAAACAAACTCAGGCTTTTCTTATCACCCCCTGGCTCTGGTCCATGCAAGCCCACAAAGAGGGGAAGGGGCTGCCGGGAAGGTAAGAAATGCAGGACACAAATGAGTATGTGAGTCCAGCTTGCCTGAGCCTTGCCCTGTGCTCATTTGCATACACTGTGCAGCTTGATGGGAACAGAAATTCCAGAGACTCAGACATACAGAAGTGGCAACAACCATATGCTCCCACCTTCTAGACTACCCTAGAAATAAATTGTTCCAGCTCACTCATTCTTCATGCCTACCTATTCTAAACCGGACAGACGATGAATCTTCTGTCTGTGGCCCTATGGAGAAATGCAGGTACTCTTCTGATTTGATTCCCCATTCTCTGACCTTGGAGCCCTTACAATCTTCAATGTTTTAAAAAAGGATTCCCAGTATCTTCATGGCTTACTAATCTACTTACTGTTACTATAGTAGACTGCATCGATTTTAGGCCCAATTCCTGGAAAGCTTTTGGTAATCAATTTGGGATAACCAGGGTCCATGAACTGTTTCCTTTCATTGTACCTGAACAAAAAAATAATGAGTAGGACCTCCATCAGGAAATGGGTTTAATGATGTCGACCTGGATATTTTATAACATGAACCACAAACCCCACCCATTCTCTCTTGAAAGGCTTTTTCTGAAAAGGTTTAAACTGCACTGATGAGAGGATCAAGGACCTAAGCAGTTCACTGATTTATCCCAAGTCCCTCCAGGACTCAGACCTTAGGATTCCCCATTTCTGTCGGGAACACCCCTCCCCGCTGCACAGCGCTTCTGCCCGGGCCTGGTCCTGCTGTATACGGTCCTACCGTCCGGAGCTGCACTGTCTACATTCCTGTCCGTGAAGACCTTGCAGGAGTTGCTGTCACTCCCAAGATGGCTTCCGATTTTGTCTTCTTGGGTCAAAGGTTATGAAGAGGAATATGAAAATATGTATATTCTCTAAAGAGAATGGGTAAACACTCGGGCTCATACACTTATACCACTATTTCTCACTATACCATAGGGTTCCCACTATGATTAATAATGCAACATTTTATTGAAAGTGTTCCTTTTAAAAGAAACACATTATGTGCCGTTTTACAAATCAGAGTTCGAAAGTCCAGAGAACTGACCTAGGATGATAATAACTATTCCAGACCTATGTTCTCTTGATCTCTCTCCTACAAAGGTCAAGGATCCTTAAGAATTTAAATAGGAAAACTGCCTATCGGAAAGCCCAACTGCCTGCCCATTTCACAGATTTTTGGAGTCAAATAACCAATCACTAAATCTCACCTCCAATACTGATTACCTACAAAGAAGTAGGTCTTATAGAAAAGTGGATTAAACACAGCTGCATCAATTTTTTTCACAAAGTCAGGAAAGCCCAAAGAATGTATACTCTTGGGATAGAGTCGCTGTGGTTTTAAATTGTTAATTAACCAGTACTTATCATCTGTGAAAATAAAGAAAAAGGATACATTGGAATCACACAAGAAGAATAACAGAAACCCTGACTCACTACAAACAATGTCATTCTTTACCCATAGTTCCAAAACATATTGCTCTTTGTCCTTGAACATGATTTGTCTCCATTTTGTATATTTTTTACAAGTATTATGATCTATATTTGACAAACTTTTCCTGCAATTTTTAGACATTACCTAGGCATCTAAGCTCATCTTAGCTCATAGTTCAGACTCACCATTAATCAAATCTGGAGTGCTTTTTTCTATGTTTATAAAAATTAGTAGTATTTCCTTCATTTATTCTCTTCCTTGAAGTACACTCAATAGCAAACCAAACATGAGAGTTACCTTTAAAAAGAAAAACTTGATTTCTGTCTCCAATTTCATAAGCAGCTTGAATGCCAGATGGTAAAGTTGGCCACAAAGAAGAAATTAAACTAATATTGCTCTTTGGACTCTCAGGATTCCTCCACCCAAAGAATCTGATGAAAAACATTTAAAACATGTTTTAAAAATCACTGTAGATTCAAGAACCATGAAATGTTCAGTGGGATGGACCTGTAAAATGACTATGTTGTTTTTCAATATCCTCACATTCTGTTCCATGAAATGTCTCTCTAGGAGCACGAGGAAAGGACCTTAATCAAGTCTTTCATAATAACACTGACCTTAATGGGCAAACCACCATATGGAACCTTTGATAAAAATAAAGGGGTCTAGGTTTTAGTCTGCATGCACAATCCATTCACCAGTTTTGTAATCTGAAAGAAGTTATTCATCCTAAATGTCTCAGTTTTGGATCTCAAAAATGGAGAATAATGAAACTGGAAATCATTTAAAGAAGACAACTGGAAAAAAAAACACAAACACAAATATGTGGAGACTGAATAAAATGCTACTAACCAACCAATGAAGAAATGAAGAGATCAAAAAAGAAATTAAAAATTGCCTTGAGACAAACACAATTGAAAACAGAACAGTCTAAAAATCTTGGAGAAGCAGCAAAAGTAGTTGTAAGAGGGAGGTTTACAGCGACACAGGCCTACCTCAAAAAAACCAGAGATATCTCAAATAAGCAATCTAACTTTACACCTGAATGAACTAGAAAAAGAACAAGCAGAGTCCCAAATTAGTTAAAGGAAGGAAATAATAAATATCAGAGTGGAAATACATGAAATAAAGACTAAAAAAAAATTACAAGATCAATGAAACTAAGAGCTTGGTCTGTCAAAAGATAAGCAAAATTGGTAAGCCTATATCCAGATTCATCAAGAAGAAGAAGGAGAAGAAGGAGAAGGAGGAGAAGGAGGAGAAGGAGGAGAAGGAGGAGAAGGAGGAGAAGGAGGAGAAGGAGAAGGAGGAGAAGGAGAAGGAGAAGGAGAAGGAGAAGGAGAAGGAGAAGGAGAAGAAGACGACGACGACGACGACGACGACTCACATAAATAAATTCAGAAATGAAAGAGAAGTTACAATGGATTTCACAGAAATATAAATGATCAAAAAAGACTACTATTAACAATTATATATGAACAAATTGGATAATGAAAAGAAATGGATATAACTTGTCAGACACATACCATCTTCCAAGACTGAATCAGGAAGAAATAGAAAATTTGAACAGACTCATTACTAGAAATGAAACTGATTAATTAAAAGCTCTCGGGGCGCCTGGGTGGCTTAGTCGGTTAAGCGTCCGACTTTCGCTTGGGTCATGATCTCACGGTTGTGGGTTCGAGCCCCGCGTCGGGCTCTGTGCTGACTGCCAGCTCAGAGCCTGGAGCCTGTTTCAGTCTGTGACTCCCTCTCTCTCTGACCTCCCCTGCTCGCGCTCTCTCTCTCTCTCTCTCTCTCCTAGAAATAAATAAAACATTAAAAAAAAAAAAAAAGCTCTCAACAAACAAAAATCCAGTATCAGGCAGCTTCACAGGTGAATCCTGCCAAACAATTAAAGAAGACTTAATACCTACCCTTCTAAAATTATTAAAAAAAAAAATGGAAGGGAAAGAATATTCCCACACTCATTCTATGAGGCCAGCATTATTCTGATACCAAAATCAGATTCACTACAAAAAAAGAAAATTACAGGCCAATATTCCTGATGAATATAGATGTAAAAATTCTGAACAAAATATTAGCAAACCAAATTCAACAATACATCAAAAGGATCATACACCTTCATCAAGTAGGATTTATTCCAGGGATGCAAAGATGGTTCAATATCTACAAATCATTGCAATACATCACATTAACAAAATGAAGGATAAAAATCATATGATCATTTCAATAGCTGCAGAAAAGTAATTGGATAAAATTTAACATTAATTCGTGATAAAAACTCTCAAAATGATTATAGAAGAAATATACCTCAACATAAGAAAGTCCATGCATGGCAAACCCATAGCTAACATTATAGCTATGGCTAACTATAGCTATAGCTATAATAACATTACAGCTATTTCAGTGGTGAAAATGGAAAGCTTTTTCTTTATCATCAGGAACAAGACAAGGAAGCTCACTCTTATTGGAAGTCCTAGTCACAGAAATTAGGCAACAAAAAAAAGGGGGGACATCCAAATTGTAAAGGAAGAGATAAATCTGTCACTATTTGCAGATGACTTGATACTATATATAGAAAACCCTAAAGAGACCACCAAAAAACTAGTAGAACTAATAAATGAATCTAATAAGATTCAGGATATAAAATCAATATACAGAAATCTATTGTGTTTTTGTACATTAATAACAAGCTATCAGAAGAAATTAATAGTATCTTCCCATTTATAATTGTATCACAAAGAATAAAGTACTTAGGAATAAATTTTGTCAAGGAAGTGAAAGACCTGTACTCTGCAAACTATAAGACATTAATGAAAGAATTGATGATGACGCAAATAAATGGAAATCTATTTCATGCTCATGGATTCCAAGAAGAAATAAAATTTGTTAAAATTTCCAAAGCAATGTACAGATTCAGTGCAAACACTATCAAAATAGTAATATCATTTTTCAGAGAACTAGAACAAAGAACTTTAAAATCTGTATGGAACCACAAAAGATCCCAAATAGCCAAAGCAAACTTAAAGAAGAGCAAAGCTAAAGGGAAGATGCCCCAGATTTCTACCCTACAGGGCATAATTAATCAAAATAGTATGGTATTAGGATAACTACAGTCACAGCAATCAATAAACGGAATATAGAGCCCAGAAATAAACCCACACTTATATGGTCAATTAATTTATGACAAAGGAGCTGAAAACATACAACAGGGAAAGGACAGTCTCTTCGACAAATGGGAAGAGAATACCCAAGCTGGGAAAACTGGATACCTACATGCAAAAGAATAAAACTAGACCACTTTCTTACACCACATACAGAAATAAACTAAAAATGGATTGAATACTTAACTGTAGAACCTGAAAGAACCTAGAAGAAAACATAGGCAGTGAGCTCTTTGACACTGGCTTCAGAGATTTTTTTCAAGTCCGTCCCCTCAGACGAGGACAACAAAAGCAGAAGGAAACAAGTGGGACTACATCAAACTAGGAAGCTTCTGTATAGTGAAGGGAACTACCAACAAAATGAAAAGGCAAACCATTTAATGGGAGATTTTTGCAAGAGATATATATCCAGTAAAAAGGTTAACATCCAAAATATATAAAGAACTCATACAATTTGATTTTTTTTTCTTTATTTCTAGGAGAGATAGAAAGAGAGTGTGAGCAGGGGAGGGTCAGAGACAGAGGGAGTCACAGACTGAAACAGGCTCCAGGCTCCGAGCTGGCAGTCAGCACAGAGCCCGACGCGGGGCTCGAACCCACGAACAATTTGATATTTTTAAAAAATCAAACAATCTGATAAAAAAAAGAGGAAAGGCAAAGATCTTTTTCCAGAGAAGACTTACAGACAACTAACAGATACACGAAAAAAATGTTCAACATCACTAACTATCAGTAAATGCAAATAAAACCACACAGAGCTATCACCTTACTCCCATCAGAATGGCTATTATCAAAAAGACAAGAAATAACAAGTGGTGGTGAAGATGTAGAGAAAAGGAAAACCCTCAAGCACTGTTGGTAGGAATGCAAACTGGTGCAGCTACTCTGGAAAATAGTATGGAGCCTCTCCACAGAGTTAATTATAGAAATACCATATGTTCCAGCAATTCCACCTCTAAGTGTTTATCCAAAGTGCACAAAACACTAATTAGAAAAGACAGATGTACCCTTACATTCCTTGCAGCATTATTCACAATAGCCAAGGTACAGAAGCAACTTAAATGTCCATTGATAGATGAATGGATAAAGAATATGTGGTATATATGCAATGGAATATTAGCCATAAAAAAGGAATGAAATCTTGCCATTAGTGACAACATGGGTGGACCTAGAGCATATTATGCTAAGTGAGATAAATCATGCAGAGAAAGAAATATCCTATGGTTTCATTTATATGTGGAGTCTAAAAAACAACAAAAAACAATTGAACAAACAAAACAGAAGCAGACTCATAGATACTAACTGATGGTTTTCAGAGGGGAGTTAGTCAGAGATAGACAAAATAGGTAGAAGGGAGTAAGATGTAGACACTTTGGTTATGAAACAAGTAAGACACAGACATGTAATGTACAGCATAAGGAATATAGTCTATAATGTTGTAATAACTTTAAATGGTGACAGATGATAACCAGACTTATTCTAGTGACCTTTGGTAATATATACAAATATCAAATTACTGTGTTGTACACCTGAAACTAATACAATATTGTATGTCAATCACCCTTCAATTTTTAAAATGGAGAATATTTTTCCCATCTATCAACTTCTAATTTTCTCCACTCCCCATCCCTCCAATATCTGCTTCACTCTATGCTCTAAGGCAGAAACCCTTAAGTTATCCTGGAATTCCTTTCTCTATAATCAAGAATCAAGTCTTTTAAACAGGTATAGTCATACCTGTAGTCCCAGACTTCACCATTTTTATCTGTGGGTAAAACAGTCTTGTGTCACTTCTTCCTGTCTTGTCTTTCCTCACCCCAGATTCCTACTGCAAATCCATTTTTTTACCTTCCAATCTTATCATTAAACACAGATATAATCACACCATTCTCTTCCTTCAAAACCTTTAGGCTGTCTACTTCCTTCAGAATTGAGTCCAGGTCCCTCCTCATTTTCATCTACATCATTTTCCACCATTCTCTGACAAAAAGAAAAGTATAAATCCAAGGATAGACACTTCCATATTGGTAAGATGTGAAGTTTCTACCTGTCTTTAAAGAAAATGATTTTATTTCCCACAGTTGTGACAGCATCAAGACTCAGATTGCAGGTGGATGATTCTGTACCATCAGGATTTGATGGGGATTGGTGCTTTTCTGGACCTCCTGAAAAATACATTTTAAGAAGCATTAGGGGAAAGAAACCCTGCATTTTAGCTGCTAAAGAATGAAGAATCATTCTTTTCAAACATTCACTTTTCTGGGTGAAAAATGCATAAAAAGGAACTTATGCTTCCCCTAACATTCAACAGATGCATACAATAAAGATCTTTCTCTTGTGTGGTTGCACCATCATGGAGGAGAAACATCTGATCACTCTCATTTTCCAGTTCCAGTCAGATTATTTCTCTATCTGCCTTCTTCAAAGACAATGGTATGTTGGATAGAAAGAACAAATTTGAGGCCAGCAGACTCAGAATCTTTCTCTGTCACTGGCATCAGTATGCCAGGTCTCTGTGCTTTTCCATAAGATGAAGATAATATCTGGGACACTTACCTCACAGGATTTTCATGGGGCTCAAGAGAGAAGATCATGTTAAAGTTTTATTCAAATGCAGATATTATGAGACTTTTCATAAGGGTTTCTTTGTAAGGGAAAATGGTAAAGAAATTCAACTCACCATAGAGAGACTGAATGCCACGTACGTCATCAGCAGAGAGGTGAAAGGTGTTGGGGTCAACATAACTGTAAGTAGGGAACATTATGGCTTTTGGATCACTGGAATGGTCAAGACCCAAGGAATGGCCAAGCTCATGAACAGCAACTAGGAACAAGTTTGTGCCTAAGAGGAAATCAACCAGAGTGGGGAAAAGAGCAATGAAATATATTTGCATCCAGAGGACAATGACACAATTGAAATCAGTGCAAGGGGATGCATTTAGGGATCCTTTACTTATTCCCTTTCCCTCCTCCATAAGGTTTTTCAATGTCAGCACTATTGACATTATAGGCCAGGTAATTCCTAGTTGTTAAGGCTTTCCTGTGCATCACAGATGTCTAAAAATCTCTGGGTTTGCCTCTTAAAATTCTTTTTTTAAACGTTTATTCATGTTTGAGAGAGAGAGAAAGCGTAGACTGGGGAGAGGCAGAGAGAGGGGGACAGAGTATCTGAAGCAGGTTCTATGCTGACAACAGAAAGCCCCTTACGGAGCTCAAACCCATAAACTGCGAGATCATGACCTGAGCCAAAGTCAGATACTTAACTGACTGAGCCACCCAGGTGCCCCCAGGTTTGCCACTTAAATTCAAGTAGCAAACTCCCTGCACTCTGACAACGAAAAATGTCTCCACACATTGTCAAATTTCCCGTTGAGGGCAAAAAAGTTCATTGCAGCAGCAGCAGCAGCACACATGACATATATTCTGTTGTGAACATTTCTAGAATAATGTTGTCTTGTAGCTACGTTTGTTGGTTGTCATCGCTTCTACGACACTCTCACTCCATTCTGCAGGTACACTTAATCAGGCTTCACTGGATATGGAACAGTCTTTACTAACCATCCCTTATTAAACCCAAATATGAAGCCAAATTAAGTTCCAGGTCCTCTGAGCCACTGAAAATGTATCACACCATGTCTGTTCCTTACAAAACTTGAAAGGAAGCCACTATGCAGCCTATTTACAGATGAGGACACAGTATCAGCAAGATTAATGGGCCAAATTAAGTGCTTAAACCAAGGGTCAAATATAAATTTCTTGGCTCAAAAGAGGGCACTTGTGAGGATGAGCACTGGGTGTTATATGGAAACCAAGTTGACAATAAACTATTAAAAAAAATTTTTTTTATTAAAAAATTTTTTAAAAATTAAAAAAAACTCATTCTTTTACTATACATGACTCAAAATGAAATCAAAGTCTATGCTTACAATGCAGACACAGTGATATCATCAAGTTACAGTCACACCTGTTCATTTTTTTCTGTATGTTCTAGAGAAATATACCTTTGTAGGTAAGAGAGAAGGGTGTGTCCTTTCCCTAACGTTTCTCAGTTTTCAGAAGGTTTGAATAGCTCCTGTTATTTTTTTTATCTATGTTCTACTCCAAAGCCTTCATTTTTGCCTTTTTTTTTTTTTTTTTTTTTTTTGATGGCAAACCTGAAGCTCAGAAAAACAGACTTGCCCGGAGTCACACACCACTTAGCTGCAGGGTGTGGCCAGTACCCAGGTGTGAGCACTGAGATGACACTCCTCTGGGGGGGAGGGGTCTTCAGGAACACAGACCCCCTAAGCATTCCCAATAACATCAGGCTCAGCAACTAACTCACTCACTTCTCTCAAGTAATGAGAAATTAGCAAAGACTGTCATTCTATCCATTCTGCCTAAAACTGGGAAAATCCTAAATTTATCCTATTCTCAATCCCTGTAATATTTTACACAAAAGCCCATCACTGGTCCTCCACCACAGAAATCCCAGGTTTCTGTCTGTGCTCTGTTTCACACCTGATCGTGTGCTCTTTCAGGACGGGTCCTTTTCTTCTCTGTATCCAAACAACACCCCCATCACCTAACACTGTCATAAAAACTCAGTAACCACTGAGCAAATCGTTCATTGCATTTACTGTGTCACAAACTTGGGCTGTGAGTGGGCACCTTAAGTTACAATTTATATAAATAATCTAGTGTTATGAAAGCATAGAATTGTGCTGCATAAAAATAAGGCAACATGGACAGGTGAAAAGTACACATTTGGTTAAGAGAAGAGCTTTCTCATAAGCTAACTTTCTCCTGGTCTCAGTTTCCTCTCTCCGTAAAGATCTTAAATTATTTTTCTAGAGTCTTTTAGAATTCTGAAACGTTCTGTGAGGCTAACCAACCCAAGTCTACCACGTCTGATGAAAACATTATACACCCCAAATAACCTTGGATGCAATTTAGACAAATGTAACAAGCCTCGCTGAGGGTTTGCCACTCAAGAAGTACTTATTCCTACATCACTTGTCTTTTGATAGTGCAAGACTCCTCTTCTCGATTAAGAATTTAATAAGCCTGGGGCCATGTGTTAGACTAAAACAAATAGCCTTTCAGTCTGTAAGAACATTGCCATTCGATGCATGTGGTATCAGCCAGAGAGAGGGGGCTGCTGAGAGGAACCCACTCACGAAGACCTTCTCTCCATGTCCTTCCCTCAGGAGTGAGGCACATAATCTAGAACTTCCCACAGAAAGATGAGGAAGGATTGTGAGATGACAGCTTGAATTTTCCAATGGAGAGTGAGTCCTTCAAACAGGGGAGACCAGTTGTGCCTCTCCCCAGCTGCCTGAGAGGGATGGTGACTTACAGTCTCTTCCATAAATACACACGAAGTATTGCTTTGTTCAAGGGTCAGCTTGGGCACCCTGAAATTTCTATCCCAGGACCTCAAAAGACTATGTGACCATATAACCTTGGGTTTTGCTGCAGGGATTTCTAATTTTCTATTCTAGAACTTCATCTTTCTGTGGCACTATAAGCCTAAGACAACGTCAGCATATGGAAGGCTCGCGTGGATGACGCACACTACGATTGCTGCATGCCTGGGTTAGCATCTGCGTTCACTTGATTTTATGGACTGTGCTGTCAAGAAGTGACTGCCTAAATAACAGATTTTATTTTTCCACACTATGGCTTTTTGGGTTCCCGAGTTCACACTCTGGATGAGCTTTTATTTTTGCCTACCTCTGTAGTCTGGAGTCCAGATTTCAGCCTCATCAAAATGTGTGTCTCCCCCAATACCAGGTCCGGGTCCAAAAGCATGGGCTATGACTCCTCCTCTGCCGTCGAAAGGATTGAAGTCTCCATGAGCTTTTTTAAGAATAAAGACAATTAGTCCTTCTTTACAGATTATAGGTGGTGCCAATGACACAGACGAAGTAAGTCCACGTTCTTTACCTCCAGATGCAAATTGTATCATAATGTCAGCCTCTCCTGAGTGAATTTTCCTGAATTTCAGGGGGGTCACATCACTCCATACTTGAAAAGCTTTCTGGATGGCATAGTCAACATCTGCAGGCTTCATGTCAGGAGTGTAATTATTGATTCTTTACCAGAAAGAGAGAGAGAGAGAGAGAAATATATGGAAACCATGTGTTAGTTCTTATTGTCATATTTCACTTCTGTCTGCATTGGTGGAGAATGAATCACCTCATAAATCAATACTTGGATAACAAAACCCCACATCATTAACTTCTGAAACAGGGATGCTTGGACAGCTTTCTCCTGAAATGGCATCTTGCTGGATTTCTTCTCCTTGATGATTGATGGATTTTCTTTGTGAAGGACTTACATCCATAGAAGCCTCTGGCTTTCGCCCCTGCTCCCAGACCTTGGCATTTATCCATCTTTACCTTCCTATAAAATGTTCTCCTGTCTCTTAAAAATAATCTATTTATTATAGATTTAGCTTCATTCTCCTTTTATTTGAAGTCTTTCTACTCTGCTCTGGGTTAGCAAGCCAAACAGCCCCTCCTTGAGTGAACAATCTGCTCTTCCAGAAAGAATGAATTTTAACACAGGGATGGTGTTAACAACCGAGAGGCTTCTGATCTACTTTCGGATATCTAAATGGTTCAGGTTTCTGGAAGTCAGACCCAAGGGAAAGTAGAAAACTAGCCACAGGTTACCTGTAGGTGAGAAAGCGTTTCTTCCACGCTGGCCTCCCTGACAGCGTCCTGAACTCATGAACATCAGGCACCCCACATCGGGGCACATGCATCATGTCCAGGGTAGAGGCATCCAGTCTCCCAGTCACTTTTAGCCCCAAGAACTGCTGCATTTCCTGAATTTTATTCTTCATCAAGTTTGTACTGACTTTCATTTTTGTCATTGGATTTTCATCCATCGTGAAACCATAATAGGTTTCCAGGTACCTCTGGAAAAAATATATTTAGTTAGACATTCTAATACATGGAAAGGTTTCTGATGCACCTCTGTATATAGGACTCAACAATACACTGGCTTCTCAGCCAGGTATCAAACAATTAATTATAATGAGAAAAAATACTAATTTTCTGTGCTGTCAAAGTGAGTCATAACTATTACTGATATTGATTGCTGGTAGCCCACTGAAAACATTTCGATGTCTCTCTTTGAATTGGTTTCTATTCTTTAAAATATATTCCAGCATCTGGCACATCAGAGCATCAAGTTAACAGCAAAACCTTCATTGTCAGGATGCTTAAATTGTTAATTTAATTTGGGTAAAATTTTCCTGCTTAAAAATCCAAAGCTCAACACAATGGACAATTAATGCAAATTCAAAATTAAAAGTCTTAGAAAATAGAGAGAGCATCCAAACTCCTATAATTAGGGAAAAGAGACAAATGGAAAAAACATTGTGCTTTTTAAAACTGCTCATTAAGAAATACCTGTGATGCCTGAAGGCAAAAAGTACTCTTGAATGATCGTGGTGAGCTGCAGGGGTTAAATAACCAAGCCATTGTTCAAATCTCAGATTATTAATTGACATTAAATGATCATTGTGAAACACAGACTAGATGTAGGACTCTAGTTATTTTTAACTCAAACTCCTCGGCCACAGCTTTTTAGTAAAAGGAATAAAGTCATCCCCCAATTTTCTAGAACTCTTTCAAACCCAGTACTTTTCCTACACTCATCTTTGGCAAAGAAAAATAGAGCGTTCAGAGCAAAGAGCGTCCTAAACCAGTTTTCAACTAGTACGGTTTCAAGAGAAAACTGGTCAACGCAATCAATCTTAAAGTCAAAAGTGAGGCTGGGGAAATACTGACGGGTCAGTACTTACTTCAGCAAAGAGCATGTCATTCTCCTCAAAGCCTGTGGAGTTAGTCAGGGAAGCAGCTCCAGAAGCAGCAACCAGAAGGACCAGCATCAACAGCGGAAACTTCATTCTCAACCTCTGCATGGTGCACCCCAACCTACCCTTTTCTTCCTCAATGCAAAGTTCCTCAAATGTCCCTACTTATATAGCCCTTAGGCCTTCTTATGTGGATGTGAAATCCTCTGAGTGACTCACAGTTGATATCATCCCTTGATTTATCTCAAAAACCCGCAAACACAAGCACAGATACTTTTCTAGGACCGACAATGGGTCAACTAGCACCGAACTCATGACTCAAGGAACTCAGAGTACGTTTGCTCAAAATAAATAGGCCCTATGAAATAAGGCATTATAGGAGGGCCGCTAAGCACCTAAAATGTTACAGTAACTTAGAAATGTATTTTTAGAAAGTTCAGTGTCTGGATTTTTGCTAAATAATTTCCTTATATTTATTATAGACAAAATAAGCTTTTTTAAAAAAACAAAATTTAAAAAATTAGGTGCACGAAGCCCTTGTTTCTGAGTTGGATGAAACAAGTTGGACCTCTCCAAGCTGAGTCTAGCTCCCTAGAGAACTGTGACGTACAGAGACTTCATGTTTAACAAGGAAAAGTCCATAACGTCACGATGCTTTGATGTATGTTCCATGTACTGTGCAGGCTTAGATCTGCTTCTCACAGATGCCCGATCCCAGCCAGGTAGCCGGGGAGAGAGATTCAAGAGATGGATCCCCATGCCTCCCTAACTGGCTAGAGTCAGCAGCCTAGGTCAACTGTGGAAGAAGGAAGGCTTGCCTCTGGAATCCATCTCCCCCTCAGCTCAGCTCCCTTCTCCCTTGACATGGGTGGCTGTTCACACAGCATCTGCCTGCCAGTCAGTAGAGAGTGCTCGGAGATGAGAACCGTCTAAGAATCCAGGAGTGAACCACAGGGTAGAAGTGTGAGCTGTGGGGCTGCCCCCTGAAGCAGTGTGAACAGTCTGGTGGTGGAGGGGATGCGAGGCAGTGGGTTTGGGTTCAGTCATTGCTGTGACCCACCTCCCGGAGAGTCCCCAGCACTTCCCTGAGGCTGACCTCCAGGAAAACAAGGGGTCAGCGGGCTCTACAGTCGGCATCATACGTCCACCTCCACCCTTTCAGGCTCTGTGACTTGACCTCTAGCATCTTCAGCTATTTCATCTGAAATAATCTTTGCCTCCTTATGCTTTTGTGATGATTAAACAAGACAGTGCATTATAAGACCAGCGCATAGTGTGGGTGCTCACAAATATTCATTTCCTTTCTCTTGGCCCAAGAACAAGAGCATGATGTTCCTGAATGTGCCAGGTGTGGCTGTAGGACCCACGTGTGAAGAGGGCGATCGCGCAGAAGTATTGTAAGGCAGTTCTGTCAGATACTGAATTTAAGTGGAGAATCACTGGAGGAACATGACATTCTGCCTAGAAAGCAGGAGAACATGGGATTTGCCAGACAACATGGGAAGGGTGCCTCTACAGCCGCGGAATGTTGCTTCAGGAGGGCAGGGTCTGCCTGTGCTGTTCACCACTGTACTTCTGGTGCCTAAAACTACCTTGAGGTTAGCAGGTGCTCAAAAAATAGGTATGGATGAATCTTGTTGGAGGAGAGGGCCTGTAGAACAGGAGAAGTGTTCTATCTTTGGGAGAGCGACTGTCACACAGAAGGTGTGTCCCTAAACCTCACCAAAAGCACACAAGAACCTGTCTTATTCCTAAGCACGAAGGGGATGGGTTCGGGGAATGCTTTCAGGAAGTCTAGAAAGTGTAGGATGTAAGATACAAGGTAAAAGCTGCCTCAAATAAAAAGGAAGTGAAAACTGAAAAAAAAAAAAAAAACTGGGGCGCCTGGTGGCTCAGTGGGTTAAGCATCTGACTTTAGCTCAGGTCATGATCTCATCATGGTTTGTGGGTTCGAGTCCTACGCAGGGCTCTGTGCTGACAGTGCAAAGCCTGCTTGGGATTCTCTCTCCCCATCTCTCTCTGCCCTTCCCTTGCTGCTCCCTCTCTCTCTCCCCTTCTCTCAAAAATAAACCCTAACATTGAAAAAACAAACTATACTCAGATTGTAATGGTCTCTGGTCTTGGTTTAGCAAATACCCCAAATAGGTGAGGTCTGAGGGATGAGGGCCATTTGGGCCACCACTGAGTGTTGCCGCAGGTATGAACTTAGGTTCTGGGCTCAAGTCAACAAGCTTGAGAATCTTAGCTCATTTTATGATCTTTCACAATCATTAATCTCTTTAAGACTTAATCTCTTTGTTTGTGAAATTGGAATAAAAATAGCAGCTATCTCCAGAGTTGCTACAAGGATTACCTTAAATTACAGGGAAAAGTACTTAGCCTAATGCCTCACATACCTTGCGGTTTCAGTGATTTGCTGTCTTTCTTCCTTTGCTGCATGCTTAGGGGAGGCATTTAAAAGAGGTTGATAATGAGGATGAGAAAGGGAATCAAGAATGTGCCCCGATCTCTCTCCTATGAGAGGAGGAGCTACAGAAAGATTGTGATCCAGGCCCAGACTGAAAACTGAGGGTCCCATCAGGGACATGGCTTCCAGGGGACATACTGAGGGGAGTTAGAATCAAGGGTCATGGGCAACGCTCCCTGCGAAGAGCAGTGTGTCTACGAAAGTACAGAAAGTAGCCGAGGTAATGGGGACCCTCATAATGGGGACAACGTGCTGGTAAGACCTTCCTTATTGAAAAGCAGATTTGATAGCACAAAGCTTCCTATTACGTATGTTTCCTTCCTGAGCCAGACACAGGACATTCTGAGGCATGTCCCCAGTATAATCACCTTCAACTATTTGGAGTGTCGTCCCTGAGGATCTATTGGCAAATGGAAGCATGGTCCTCAGTGAGGACCAGGGAGGAGAAATGTTCCCCAACTACAGAAAAAAAATCCCTCAGCTGACCCTTTCAGCAACTGCGGGGAGAAAATTTCAGCGACTTAATCCTCTCCTTTTATGGATGAAAAACTGGGAGTCCAGAGAAAGGAAGTGAATTGCCTAAGGATGCATCAGGGAGGTCTCCTGACTGTCCTGACTTACTGCTACAACAGACACAGTTCTGTCACACCTCACTGAATTTTCTTCAGATTTCTGTCTTCCGGTGGTACCTTACTACCGCAAACACTATGCATGACACTGTGATGCCCTCAGTCCTTTCGGGTGAAGCCAGGCTGTCCCCTTTGCGGCTGTGGGGCCAGGAGGAGGCAGGCAGCCTGAGACGCCACGGCGGATCTGGACACCCAGGAATGTGGCAGCCCCCGTCCGTCTCAGGAGAAGCACCACTGTGTTCCACACCCTGCCCTGGTCCAGGCAGTGCCCGTTGCTGAGGTGGCTGTGCGGCCAGAGCTCCCCAAGAATGGCCCAGAGCGCCCTCAAAAAGCGTGATGTGAAGACACCTTAGCCAGTTGTATGCACTTAATCTACTTTTCCGCATTTCATTTCCTTAAAAGGGAAAGTGGTGCAGTATTAAGATTGTGTAAAGAATAAATGACATAATCCATTAAAAGCATTTATCTTCATATGACAGGACCTCAAAACGTTCATTCTTTGCCTTTTCCCTTTACCTCTTGTCCCTGAATGTTGGTCATTTCATGGCTGGGTAAGACCCACTAACTTTTTCCACATAGGAGAAAAGTTAACCTAAAAAACAATTTTCACCCACAAGAGTATCCACATCCACCCAGCGATGAATCGCAAACAGCCTGGAGAAGAGCGGATGTTGATGGGGGAGACGGCTTGTAGAGTACCCTCCGCCTTCCAGAATGACCCGGAACTTGACCTGACCAGGAGCTGCTAATAGGCTCTCCGACAGAGAATGTCAGGGTAACCGGTTAGAAATCTGCTGCCTTCAAATGGGTGCTCCCCACATCGTATCCCCGAGTTCACCAACCCCAAGTGGGAAGTTTCAATGTGCTGATGAGAAACCCGGAGCGCGTTGGGTGTGGCCTCATGGGGTGCAGCCCACAGGAGGGGAGCAGAGGAAGGAAACACAGAAGGTAAAGGTCGCCATGGTTTCTTTCCATGGTCCCTTTTCTTCCCCCAGCCAGTGGCTCCCCTTCAAACGACCACTGGCTAAGGCAGACTGCTGCAGGAAGCCCACATCCAAGGTGCTCATTACAGAGTAGACGCAACGTGATAACATAAACATGTGTGCTGTTAGTCAGGCGCCTATTTTCCTTTCTTGCTCTCCTACAACACAGTAAATATCCAGGGGTGGAGAGAACGATGCAGATGTCTCTGCCCTGGCTTCGATTTGCAGCCTGGCTTCACAGGAGGAGCAAGGCTGGGAAAGAGACTTGGCCTCAGGCCTCGGCTGTGCTGCCCACAAACTGTGTGGCTCTGGGCAAGCCCTTTAAAAGCAGCTTCCTCATCCATCAACTACCGTGGGGAGGATCAAACAAGACAATGCACAAAATCGCTCGGCACTGCTCCCCGAACAGCCTGCGTGTAACTGCTGCTTCTCTCCTCCTGTAACACCCACGGCAGGGCTTCTCAGCATTTATTTTATAACTGCCCCCATAAACAGACAGTTTAGACCTTTCCCCATGAAATTTTGACACCAGGGATAAACTATATATCTGTTTATATGTCACATGGATATCTGTCCTTTATACATAAAAAATAAGATTTTTTTTTGCCCCCAGGGAACAATTTCACCCACTTGGGGGTGAAGTGCCCCCGTTGAGAGCATACATCCTGTAGAGCATATACTCCACACTCCTAAGTCAGTATCGACCTATAATACCACTTCTGCCTGGCCCCACACAGCACCTCATGGCTGATCTAGGCACAGTCTCTGAAAGATGCCAGTCCATCCCAGAGACCCGGGTCTCAGAGACACTCTTTAGACCACAGAAGGCAAAGCTGTTGAATTCTGTCACTGAAAAGTAGCCGCCTCCTTACAAAAGATTGACCAGCTGTATTTGTGCGTCAGATCAACTCAGAGAGAAAACAAATCAATGGACAGAGAGACGAGAAGAGATTAGAGAGAATCTACACAGTTTTCTTCGAGAGTGGGACAAGGTAAGTTTTAAACTACAACAATTATTTTTTCCTATGTTTCTGTCCTTTCCTTCAAGCTCCACTCAAGCCACTAGCCAACTCTGGTTTTTTTAACATTTGTGATGCTGAACATATTACTCTCATTCTGACCTTTTCCCAAGAGCTGAAATCCACCAAAATGGTTACAGTTTGGGAAGAGAGGGATGTTTTCTGCACTGAGCCAATGCTGGAGGTGGTGGGGGAGTCTATGGGTTCCGGGCACCATGATGGGCTGAGCCCCACTCAGTGGGATATGGTGGGACCACAGGAGATATCATCACAAGATGCAGCAGGAAGGTGGAGCCCCGGGCCTGAGGCTCTGGCTCCCCTGGGGGGTCTAGGTCCTGTGGCCACAGGAGCCACAGGCAGCAGAAGTGAAGAGCATGCAGGCTGGATGAAACGATATGAAGGACGTGGAATGCCAGCATGACTGATTGAATTTCCTGCCAGTCTAGTGATGTAGAAGCCCAGGCTTGAAGTTAAGCTTTTATTTTTTTATTTTATTTTTTTTTTAATGTTTTATTTATTTCTAGGAGAGAGAGAGAGACAGCGTGAGCAGGGGAGGGTCTGAGAGAGAGGGAGTCACAGACTGAAACAGGCTCCAGGCTCTGAGCTGGCAGTCAGCACAGAGCCCGACGCGGGGCTCGAACCCACGAACCGCGAGATCATGACCTAAGCGAAAGTCGGACGCTTAACCGACTAAGCCACCCAGGCGCCCCATGAAGTTAAGCTTTTAAAACTGCATCTTATCTGGTACAGCTGGGCTGAGGTTCACACATGCTGCATAAACCAGTTACTTAACACGGTCCTTTCTACAGAGTGAATGTGGTCTATCTTCACCAACACCATAGTTGCTGTTACTATTAGTAGATTTTAAGTATAACTTTGTAAATGTTTTGTCCATCTTTTCCAGAAAGTGTATATGTTTTATAAATTAGCAATTGTTGTGGACCCTTTTTGATCCCTCAAAGAACACAAAGGGATGGTGTTACTAAACAGTCAATACCTAGGCATCCGATTTTAGAGGAACTGAAATAGAAACATGGAGGCGGCACCATAGCCCATGTCCTCTGGGCCTTCTAGCCCAGACTTAGAGGAGGCCCGGGCCCACGTTTCTGCAGCAGGCAGTCTCTCATCTATGCATGTCCTTAAATCAGGGATGATCTGATGAAATATTGAAATGCCACCCATCCCAGTTCCTGGCCATTTCCATCCAAACCAGTTAGAGCCCCCAGAACCCTCTCTCACTCTTTGCTGTCTTTCAGCAAACTTTACTACCAGATAAAGTTCGAGGCCCCCTGAAGGAGCTACAACATCATGGACCTTTTTGCTGCCATAAAGTGCTCTAAAAGACATAAAGAACTTCAACATATTGACCTAAGAGTCTCCGCTGGAAAAACGTCAGTCATAACTAGTCTTTAGTGGGAGACTCGGAATCAGCATGGCTAGCTTGTGAGGAAGACAGTCTTAGAGTCAGAACTCTCCCACCGGTAGCCTTCCTGTTAGATATCCCAAAGTTGAGATATGCCAGGGTTGTGACCAAAAGTAAACTGTATGGGGTCCTGCTGGAGAATCACATGGGCCTAGAGGAAGAGAAGGGGGCCATCTAGGGAAGAGGAGGCAGAAAGGAGGAAACACACACACACACACACACACACACACACACACACACAAGAAGGAACTGAATGAAGCCTCCTGGGCATGGCTTTACAAAATGGCATATAGAGTACTCTCCATGTAGGAAGGCTACCTACTGTACCTTAGACAAATACAGATAAAGAAGAGAGGCTCTTCCTTAGCACTCAGGAAATTCATGAAGTTTCACATCATAGTTTCACTATGAATAACAGAGCCCTTGGGATTTCCAACCCAAGGTGGCCCTAGAAAGATCCACTCTGTGGAGACAGCAAGGAACTTCCTCCTCGCTAACACCAACTCGATCAGATGATTAATAAACCCTGCAAGGAAGCATGAATCATGCTTAGAATTCATTTTACAAATGGAAAAATATATCACAGTGAATGACATTCATGTCTAAACAACCATGTTTTAGACATCAGTCAAGGAAGTTCAAGTAGGTCTCTTATGCATCTAATCACATTCTCATCTGCTTCTGGAAAGACTGATCCTGTTGTTCATCAACCCCAGGGAAGCTGGCCTTCTGGGGCTTGTCCACAGGTACGTTCTGGTCACACACCTCCCACAAAGCCCACTCCTTTCCTTCCAGCCCTGCTCAAGACTCTGGCACGCTCTGTTTCTTACTTCCACATTTGGGACCGAGCAGACTATCCTCATTCTGACTTCTTTCCCAGAGCCTAATTCCACTGAAGGAAACCAGACTATGTCACCCCAAAGTATGTCTCTCTGGCATGAAAATTGTTTTGAGCTGAAGACAATTAAGTAGCAGCAAAGGCAGAAAATGTTCCCTCTTTTCTGCCTAAAGGCAAGATAATTCTCCTTTTACCAGAGTCAGGGCAGAGGAGCCCCCCCCCACACAGCTCACTTCATTAACTTCCCCCATGTTTACTTTCCCACAGCTTGCCACCCTAGGAACCCTAAAACCATTTTCCTCTGTCTTGTCAATTCTCTGCAAACATACTGTTCTTTGTTGAAGACGGACTGTAGTCTGGAATTCTAAGCCACCATTCCGAGTTACCTGGCTTTTAGGTTTCTCCTGCATGCCGCGGACTGCACATGGTTCACTGTTTTTCTCCTGGGAATCACTCTTATTGTTCAAGAGCTCCGGCTGAAAGCCTAAGGTGAACAGAGGTAAAGTTTTGCCTCCCCTATACCACTAATGTGGATATGGATTTTGTGGGTTTGTTTCCTCTCAACTTTTAATCTACTCTGTTAGTGCCAACCACATGCACATCCTTGTTGAATCTGCCCAAACAAGTTATGCGACACAGAGATCAGGATTTATGTGCTATGTCCAATTTCTGTACATAATAATTTTTTAAAGCTTATTTATCTTGAGAGAGAGAGAGAGAGAGAGAGAGAGAGCAGAGGAGGGACAGAGACAGAGAGAATCCCAAGTAGAGAATCTCTGTGCTGACAGCACAGAGTCTGATATGGGGCTCAATCCCAGGGACTGTGAGATCATGATCTGGGCCAAAATCAAGAGTCAGACACCCCCTGAACATAACGAATTTAATGGCTGCTGGAATTGTACACACATAATGATAACTGCCTCCTAAAATAAAAATAAGCAAATATTTTTCACTTTATCACAGTGAAATTATATTTTTCCCTCTGATTATATAATAATACATGTGAGTCATATAATATTTGAACCACAAAAGATATAAGGAAAAGAGTAATGGCTCAACTTTGTAAAACATGAAGAACAGAATATCAGTTAATTCCCCACTCATGAGATGACCGCTACCATAGTGGTGGTGTTCTGTGTGTCTTCATGTGTAAATGCACATGCAACTAAGTTTATGTAAAATAATTCATATCATGCATGCAATTTATATTATGGACACCTTCTTCTTCCAGTATAGGGGTCTTGTTTGTTATTTTGACGCGTGTGCCCCTCTTTTCTTCCCCCTACACTGAATAACTCTCCTCATCCTGCTCTCTGGTTCCTCTTCATCAACAATCTAGATATCATCTTCTATATTTTTCCTTCTTGATCATATTGTATAGTTAAAAGACCATTCATGAATCAGGTAGCATCCCATCCAGCATGTAGAGGGGAGTTCTGTCAAGCTACAGAGAAGGAAAGTCTTTAAAGGCAGAGAAGGAGGAGGAAAAAGAAAACTGTTAGCAAAGGATGCAGTGTTTCAGGCAAGGTTCCCTTCCTAAGGGGAGAGCTATGGGCAGATTACCTCCTTGTACTGACCAGGACATTCCAGACTGGCTGGTTAAAGGTCTCACTCCATTGGAACACTTCAAATGGTAGCTACGTTAGATATTAAGTCTGGGTTTACTGAGTAAGGTATTACCATTAGCAATGCCATTGCCACTGTGGGCCTGTGGTTTTCTTTTTAACGGAACACACACACACACATCTAAAAGAGAAGGAAGTTTGTCATGATTTGTTCTATGAAACAGAATTACATTACATACATTTTTCTGATCCTTGCTTTTCTCACTAATGATGGCCACAGAGAAACCTCTCCAAGTCATCCAAGATGGATTCAACCTGCTCTCAAAACATCCCATTATTACATTCCAAAGTTTTTTTTTTTAATTTTTTAATGTTTTATTTATTTCTGAGAAAGAGAGCGTGAGCAGGGGAGGGTCAGAGAGAGAGGGAGACACAGAATCTGAAACAGGCTCCAGGCTCTGAGTTGGCTGTCAGCACAGAGCGTAATGCGGGGCTCGAACCCACGAACCGCGAGATCATGACCTGAGCCGAAGTCCGACGCTTAACCGACTGAGCCTCCCAGGTGCCCCCACATTCCAAAGCTTGGATGCACTGCACTTATCAAGGCTTTTCTTATTGGTGCACGTTGCTGTTCACGCCTGCTTCATCCACAGCAGGCGAAGGGTATCCTAAGTCTGCTGTTCTGGAGCACTTTCCTTCCCTCTGGTTTGCAGATTTGTGAAAGTAATTTCTGTTCTTCTCCCTACTGCTGTGTAATGACTTTTGTGGAGCAGCGGTTCAGAACATTTGGAGACTATGAGTGTATTCAAAAATCTCATGAAAGTGATTAAACCTCTTAGAAAAATGTACTCATCTTTCATTTTTTATTCACTTATTTATTTTTTAAAACTTTTAATGTTTTATTTATTTTTGAGAGAGAGAGAGAGAGACAGCATGAGCAGGGGAGGGTCAGAGAGAGGGAGATACAGAACCAAAAGACAGGCTCCAGGCTCTGAGTTAGCTGTCAGCACAGAGCCCAATGTGGGGCTCAAACCCACAGACTGTGAGATCATGACCTGAGCCGAAGTTGGACGCTCAACCGACTGAGCCACCCAGGCGCCCCATACTCATCTTTTAAAAATTACTTATAATTTTAGTGGCCTTGGCCCCAGGTGAAGAGTTCCTGAAACTGAGAAAAGGCTTGCACGGTGAAGATGATTCTGCTGTGGTCCTAATTATCCCCTCAGTCTCCAGAGTTCTTCCTCATGATGGTGGCCTGTAGGAGATGACGGGCTCATAGCACAGAACGGGCATGCAGGCAGCGGAGAAATGGAGGCCCACACCCTTCTCTGTAGAAGAGCAAGGGACCTCACGGGCCACTGGACAAGTGACCCCGTACCTCCCGACCTGCGTGAGCCTGGAGGCTTCTAGCAGGCGATTGCTGCCTTCCATGTAAACTGATTAGTAAGTGTTTATCACTTACACATCCGTTTATTCTCGTAAGTGGCCATGCCACCCGTCACTGTTGATGGTGTCTTCATTCTCATTCTGATAGTGACAATGGGTGTGATGAAACCAGATCTCTCAGTGATGTGTAGGGAACAAGGGCAGGCCACCCAACACTGGTCACTTTGGTATGCAGGTTATTTTGAGCTGAAAATGATGTAGGCCCAAACACTCAGGAAGAAACCTCGACCTTCCCCCTAAGTGCCTAAAAGAACAAGGAGAAAGGACCTGTTCCAGGAAGAGAGTGGTCACCACAGATCACCATGTTAGGATATGAATGAGTGACAGTCAACAGGGAGGAACCTGGCTAGGCCTGTTTGTTCAAAGCCCTCTATGTGTCCCACTGTTTCTGATCATCCAGCAAATTCTGTTACTAAACAAGTACTTTTTTTCATCCTTCTGTGAATTCATTCCTTCCCTTTGAAGGCCCCGACCTCTACTGCTTTCTGCTTTTCCAGGATGACGTTCATACCTCACTGTGCCCGACTGCCCTTGGAGTCTCAGGTCTGTGCGGTTCCCCACGCATGTGAAATCAAATTTTATTTTCCCCTGTTACTCTGTCTCATGTCATTCTGATTCTTAGTCCAGTTAGAAGAATCTTAAATGGCAAAGTAAAATTTTCCTCTCCCACAGATGCATGCGATCTGAATTCCCCACACCTCTGATGCTTGCCTGTTGGCTGCAGTCCTAATGACAAAAATCAGTCCCAACTGCAGCCAAGAGGTACCTTCACCCCCCCATTTCCATCTCTGTAGGACAGAAGGAGCAGTTGTATCATATGCTCAGAATGATGGGGGAGAGGCCAGGAGCCTTCCTGACCACCAGCCGCTGTGTCTGTGGTAACAATTAACAAATGGGCTGGAGATGCTGAGGTCAAAGCAGCGGACTCCATGTGTCACCTTTCCTGCATCGTTTCCCTTCCCCAGGTGTCTCTTAAAAGGTAGAGACCGGCCCAAAAGGCCGTAGGACATAAGGGATAGACCAGGTCAGATGTCCTATGAGCCACGGCTGGAACCATACCACCAATGACACATATGGTATCACCTTTCCAGTATCTTTTGCATGTAAGCAATATGTAATTTTCAATAACAAACTCCCTCTGTTTAAGTCATAGTTTGATGGGATCGATCATTACATTGAAGAGAAGGGAAGGAAAAACTCTTCCTCTGACCTTCAAGCTCTTCCAGCTGGACTAAGGATTAAATTTACGTGAGGCAGATTAACAGGAGAAAAAACCAAAGTTGTATTACATGCCATGAAGGCCCAGTCATGGACTCGAGACCCAGAGAAGTGACAGGCAGGCAGCTATCGTGGTTTTGAGACAAAGAAACCATAATCTGTGAGGCACTGACAGCAAGGAAAACTGAACTTTGGGAACTTTCATTAGTAAGGAATCTTAAACAGATGTTGGGCTGGGGGAGCACATTAGTAAAAAGTAGCAAGGGTTGTTTATATGGCCTTCTTGGCTCTAAATGTCCCATCTCTGGAGATGAGGATGTGTCTTCGCCTCCTGCTGTAGGGAAGGCACCTTTCACCTGGAGATTTATTTCCTGCATACAGGGTGGCAGAGGAGGTCTCCGAGTCCT
Source organism: Proteles cristata cristata (assembly GCA_017311185.1). NCBI lineage: Eukaryota > Metazoa > Chordata > Mammalia > Carnivora > Hyaenidae > Proteles > Proteles cristata. The sequence goes on from JAESUZ010003421.1 coordinate 143,882, forward strand.
TCCTGCACAGCCTATCTCTCAAGTAACTTATTTTAAATACCTGATACGCCAAAGTGGCACATTTCAGAGCAGTCTGCCTTTGGCCCACACATAAGAAATACATAAAGAGAAAATACCACCTATTGGGGTCTAAGGTTGCACAGTATTCATGGAAACAGCGACCTCCTCATCCCAAGGAGATGAGGTATCAATGGGGAACACTGAACCGGTGATGTGTTATGAGGAAGGGATCCCTAAGGTCCCCCACCACAAAAGGACATCAATCTACAGCCTACGGTCAGGGCTCTACGTGATGTGAAGAAGGAATCGAATAGCAGAGATGCTGAAAGCCAGGATGGGCCCCCAGGGAAGGAAGGAAGGGAAGAAACTGGGAAAGTTTTAGAGCTAATGACTGTGCAGATTCTATTGCTACATGAACCTTGATCAAGTTCCCTTAGGCACCAAAAGAGAGAGAGTGGAAAACTCAGAGGAAAACATTCTAAGAAAAGCAAGTTAATGTCACATGCTGCGGACGCCAAGATACCCAATTCCCTAAAACCCCATGTCAGAAGATGGCACACACAAAAGTGGCCATTGATTGGATTTTAATGAGTCAGCCAAACATTCCTGTAAGACTGGTACTGAAAAGTAACCCCAAATTCCCTGCTGTACTCATACCCTGGGAAAATCCACTATTTTGATAGATCATATTGCTGTTTTTTGACCTACTCCTCCTAGTTTTCTGCGGGGAAAATCTGCGCAGTGAGCAAATACTATAATTTCAGCTTCTCTGGTTATCGTTGGCACCCAGCGGCAGGGTCTGGCCGGGTTTCCACGGTGACAGGGATCCCTTCGCATTTTCCTTGTTTCCCCTCCAGGAGCGCCAGCGCCAGGCCGCCCTTGGCCCCTCCCAGGCCTCTCCTGTCTCCAAGTCTTTGGCATATTTGCCTCGGTAGCATCTCTCTTTGGCTTCATTGGGAGCTCAGACAGAGGAAAGCCCGTGAAGGTAGGAAAGAGGGATACATTCGTGGAGGCGTTCTGGGCAGCGAGTCCTTGAGTAGGCACTAAACACGTCATCTTGTTCAAGCCCATAATGACTCTGAGAGGGTGACGTTACCCCCAGTTTGCAGATGAGTTCCACGAAGCTCAGAGAGTTTTGATAATTTGTCAGAGGTCAACCAGCCAGTGACGTGGAATTGGGATGTGGTGTGTCCACATTCACTGAGTCCACAGTCTGCAGCCTGGAAAGGGCTCCTCGCAGCCAACTCAAAGGTCCTGTCCTAGGCCAGCAACCATTCTCCTCGTCAGAGAAAGAGAGAAGGATTTTCCCAGTTCGCTTTGTTCCTCTTTTCTTTCTTTCTTTTTTTTTTTAGAAGATGCTGTATCTGGAGCAATTTTGCTTTTAGATAAAATTTGTGATGCTAAGGGGCGCCTGGGTGGCTTAGTCGGTTAAGCGTCCGACTTTTGCTTAGGTCATGATCTCACGGTTCGTGGGTTCGAGCCCCGCGTCGGGCTCTGTGCTGACAGCCAGCTCAGAGCCTGGAGCCTGTTTCAGTCTGTAACTCCCTCTCTCTCTGGCCCTCCCCTGCTCACGCTGTCTCTCTCTCTCCTAGAAATAAATAAAAAATATTAAAAAAAAAAAATTTGTGATGCTATGTAATATATGTACAGAGAACAGTGTCCCAATCATAAATTTCAAATGATTGATCTCAAAGTATTTTCAAAAGAGGCCCCTCATGTAACCCTAACTGAACAACTTAATTTATTTTGCGGTTTCTTCTTCAAAAGTTTCTTAAATTTTCTAGCTATTGACTATTCAAGGAATTTTTTTTATTAGAGGAGGTCTCTTCCCTAAGTTTCCTCATGAAGGAATTTGGCCCATTCACATCTGGCACCAACGAGAAAGTAGCCATTGCACAATTAGGGGTTTTTATGCCTCTGTCTCAGACAAGTGTCTCCTTTCTCCCTGGCCAGGAAGACGCCCTCTCACAACTTGTGTGACTGCCCTGAATGCACATTTCTGCGACATCACCACATAAGCATGGGGGATTGAAGGACTATATCTCCACTTTGAACATTCTTTCATGGACTTGTTTTTTAAAGTTTATTCCCTTATTTTGAGAGAGACAGATACAGTTTGAGTGTGGAGGGGACAGAGAGAGAGAGCGACAGAGAAAATCCCAAATGGGCTCCACACTGAAGGCACAGAGCCCTCCCTACACGGGGCCTGAACTCACAAAATCACGAGATCATGACCTGAGCCGAAACCAAGAGTCGGAGGCCTCACCCGCTGAGCTGCTCTGGCACCCCTTTCAAGATATTCAATGGCCACTCGATGTCTCACCAGTGCTCTCCCCGCAGCGCCACGTCCCCACCCCCAAGCTGACGCTGCACGAGGCCGGGGTCTTGGCTGTGTTCACGAATGCACCTGCTACCCTCAGGATGAGGGTTACCCTGAGGCTGCAATTTGGGGGGCACAGGTCCAGATCGAAACCCAAGCAGTGCCCCACATATGGGGTGGAAGCAGGGGGCCTCGGGAGGAGGAGGAAGAGGAAGAGGGCAGCTACAGGACTCAGAGGAAGGCTGTTCCCTCCCGGTGCCAACAGGCTGTGCTGCTCTGTGTTACGTGACCGACTCCTGGCTGTCCGTCCGGAAAGTCCACGGACACCAGTCCGCGATCAGGGTGTGTGCTTAAAACCGTGGCCACTGTGGCCAGTACAGGGGTGAAGGCAAAGTGCAAAGAGCTGTGTGTCTGCGAGGCTGCACTTCTCTGCTTTCCCGGCGAGCAGACCAGGGCCTGTTAAATCTTTGATGAGGGAGCAGATGAGTGCAGGACACCTCCGCTCATCCAATCTCAAAACCTTCCATTTATTTAACTGTGTATTAACCTCAGGTCAGCAGACGGTGCTCCTGGTTCACCACGGCCCCGAATCAATTTCCAGGTCCTGCCACTGAGCGTCCTGGTGATCATGTGCATCTCAGGCCTCCTCCCCTCTGGTCCACACACTTGTCATTTCATCCCTGGAGTCTGGACCCTCTTCGAATTCCGTTCTCTGTGCCAGCCACAGTGCTGCCAGGCACCTCCCACACTCTCCTTTTTACATACTGTCCCCTTTCTCAGCACTAATGCATCAACTGAAAGGGGCTATCTCAGAGTAGGGAGTCACAAATGATTTTTTTTTTTTTAATGATTTTTTTTTTTAAATTTATTTCTAGGAGAGAGAGAGAGACAGCGTGAGCAGGGGAGGGTCAGAGAGAGAGGGAGTCACAGACTGAAACAGGCTTCAGGCTCTGAGCTGGCAGTCAGCACAGAGCCCGACGCAGGGCCTGAACCCACGAACCGCGAGATCATGACCTAAGCGAAAGTCGGACGCTTAACCGACTAAGCCACCCAGGCGCCCCGAGTCACAAATGATTTTAACCTCCTGCCATTTACACTGCTGTGTTTTCCAAATTTCCTTTAGTTCAAAATTCTAATATATATTGTTTTTTAAAAAGATAATATTCTGGGGCGCCTGGGTGGCTTAGTCGGTTAAGCGTCCGACTTTCGCTCAGGTCATGACCTCGCGGTTCGTGAGTTCGAGCCCCGCGTCTGGCTCTGTGCTGACTGCCAGCTCAGAGCCTGGAGCCTGTTTCAGTCTGTGACTCCCTCTCTCTCTGACCCTCCCCTGCTCACGCTGTCTCTCTCTCTCTCCTAGAAATAAAAAAATAAATAAATAAAAATAAAAATAAAAAGATAATATTCTTTCAACCACAAATTCCATAAATATTTGCCAAGTGTTTGCTAGGCATGGTGTCAGGTTCTGAGGACACAGTGCTTGCTGTCAAGGGACTCATGGTGTAATGGGGGAGACTGTCCTGGGGTAGCTGTCCCTGGGGGCCTTACGGGGATCCAGCAGTGACTATGTCATCTTGGAGCCTGGGAAGGAAGCACAGAGCGGGCCAGGGAAGGCTTCCCAGAGGAAGCAGAAGGGGAGTCTTAAACCAGGTGAGAGGAGAGAGGGAAAGCAGAGGCTGAGCAAGGTGAAGTGGGAAGAGAGTGTGCAAAGCCAGAAAGAATGGCTGGAGCTGAGGGGTGTCTGCATGTGCACGTGTGAGTATGTGTGTGCACGCATGCATGTGTGTGCATGAGTGTGCCTCTGTATGTGTGAGTGTATGTGTGCATGGGTGTGCATGCATGTGCTAGGGAGGAAGGCTATCTCTAGAGATGGGACTGCAGAGGAGAGCAGGGGCCTCGATTATGCAATGGCTCCAATTCAATCCTGAGGGCACTAGGAGGAAATGAAATTTCCGCAGAGGCAGGACAGGGCTGGCTTTTCAGCAGAGACGTCCTTTTGGTGGTCGTGTAGGGAAAGCCTGAGAGAAAGGCGGAGCTGCGGCCACCTTGCCAAGTCACACTTCTTGGTCATTCAATGTACAACAAAGAGATCTCTCTGATCGGGCCCCTCCCTACTTTTGCAGACTTCTCCCACATGACCCAGGCAGGATATGAAGTACCTGCCAGAGATGGAAGTGTCCCCAGTGGTGGGTGTGGCCGGTATTGGGTGATTCCCAGGGGAAGAGCTTCCTTTCCATCTGGGTGAACCCCTAAGTTCCTCCTGGAGGAACATCCCACTAGCTCAAAAATTACACTCCCTCTTAAAGGCTCATTCCTTAACGTAAACCAAAGCCTTTATCAGTTACTTTTACTTCAACTTGAAACAATCTTAGATTCTTTTTTGGTGATTTGATAGATGCACCTTTGCTGCTTTAACCCTCTTTCATCCCAGCCAGAGGACAATGGTGTCCTGTGGGACAGGAAGCCACCACCACCGGGCTCTCTTTTCTACTGGACAGAAACCACAGAGAGTGCTGCGAGGCAAAGATGATACATCAACAGGTCGCTTCTCTTAAGCCTCAACTTTTAACCAATAGTGAATAACAGTCCAGTGAAACTGCATTCTCCTACCTGATTAAGTAACCCTGGGGCGGACCCGTCACGTGATGCTCTCATAGGGCATCAACATGACACTCAGATAGCACACTGACAAACATGCTGTCCTCTGCCTCAGTTACAAGCTCTGTCATTTTTTTAAACAAAGGTTTTGCTCCGAGAAAATGTTGAGAGGTGACAATGCATATGGTTCTTGGGCCTGTTCTGGAGGCAAAGTGTTGAAAAGTAAGAGCCCAGGAGAGCCGGCTGTCCCCGGAGCTGGTGTGGGGCGCGGCTCAGGGACACAGGTAAGCAGCTGTCCCCCTTCTTGGTGAGGTGTCCAAACTGCATTTGTATTTGCTTCTCACCGAGTAGCCCACGCAGTATTATTTTCAAAGGAAATAATCAATTTCACTTTACCTTTTGAAAAGCATTTAAGAAAGGAATGTCTGAAAAACACCTCAAGAACCATAGAAATGAGGAAGTGAATTCATGTTTGCCCATCTTATCAGTAAAATAATGACATCTTCTTAGTGTTGTGATTTGTGGGCTACTAGAGATTCAACATTCTTTTTTATTTTTTTATAAATTTTTTTTAATGTTTTATTTATTTCTAGGAGAGAGAGAGAGACAGCGTGAGCAGGGGAGGGTCAGAGAGAGAGGGAGTCACAGACTGAAACAGGCTCCAGGCTCTGAGCTGGCAGTCAGCACAGAGCCCGACGCGGGGCTCGAACCCAGAACCGCGAGATCATGACCTAAGCGAAAGTCGGACGCTTAACCGACTAAGCCACCCAGGCGCCCCTAGAGATTCAACATTCTTACACACAGGCTCTTCTTTGCATTTTCTGTTCATGTCTTTAGTTTTCATATTTCCTTTTTTTATTGAGTTAGTATCTTTCATCTTACAAATCTGTAAAAGCTCTTTCATAATTATAAAGGAAATGACTCTTTATATTCACAGCAAATTTTTTCTCCTGATTGTCATTTTGACTCTATGTATGGTATCTTTTAGCATTCCAAACAAGGGAGAAAAGGTTTCATATGTGATAACACCTGACCATCTTTTCTCTTCTTGCTTTTAGATTTCCTACGTTGCGCAAGTCCATCTTCCACACTCTTAAAGTGACTGGCATATTTTGGTAAATTTTCTTCTAACATCTTTTATATTTAGCTCTTAATAGGGATCTTTAATCGAACTTGCATTCAATTCTATATGTAGCGTGTATAGGAAGCTAATGTTTTCCTTCTCATAGTCAATTGTTCCGGGACTGCTTTTCAAATTAACCATCAAGTCCCTAATAGAATTAAAATGCCACCTTTGTCCTACACCAAGTTCCCTTGTATGCTTGGCTTTTCTTAACTTTCATCATGTTATACATTGATTCCTAAACTCTTGCTAAAATCCCTGTTTTGAACACAGGCCAGAGTTCCTTCAGGTTCCTGTAAGTGTGTATATGATTCACTACTCACAGCTGTCTAGACGTGTTCACTGGAAACAAGCCTGGTTTTCCCTGAAGCTCTGGGACGCGCCCTGGGGCCACACAGCTGTCACAGGCATCTCTCTGTGGGCCCTTCTACAGGTTAGCTCTTTCTAAACGTCATTCAACTAACGAGCAACATGTTTGAAGGGACTCTGGTTTGTGGGTGCGGGGGGCGGTGGGGGGGCTGTTTCAGCGTGAACATGGGGCGGGTGCACGTTCACTGCAGGATGTTCGTTCCGCACTGAGCGACAGGTGCTTTCCAGACGCCAAGGATGTAGCAGTAAGCAGAACACACACAGTCCTTACCCTCACGGTACACGTGGTCAAGCGCACCGCTCAGTTAACATTCACACATGCGTCTACCTGTGTAAGTGCCTCCCACAGCAAGAGAGAATATTCCCAGCTTCTCAGGCTTCCTGTTCTCCCTCCCCTCAGGGGGAAGAACGCTCCAAATGTAACTACTACTTGATTACTATCAGTAGATATTTGTTTTGCCAGGTCTTGAACTTAATATAAATAGAATCATAATACTTACTATCCTGTGTCTGACTTCCTTCACTCATGCTGTTACATGTAGCTGAAATGTATTCTTTATGTTGTGTGGTATCCCATTTCAGGAACATGTCATCATTTTTTTAATCTATTCTGGATATTTCATTATTTCCAGTTTGGGGATGTGGGGAATAAAGTTGGTGTGAACATTCTTATAAATGTGTATGGGTGATTATATCACTCATTTCATTTCTCTGAACTCAGGGATGGATTGGACTGATTCAATTATATATACGCTGTACTTATATCTATAGTTAAATATATATTATCCATCTATACATATTATACACTATACATATATAGTGAGATATATAATATGGTGTCTTGGTGTCTTTTATCATTCTGAACACCAGAAATTTTGTGTGTGTGTGATGGTATCTGTCCATCTTTTCTCTTTTGACTTTTAGATTTCCTTAAGTCTATCTATCTATATTTTAGATGTAATATATACATATATTTTATCAGTGACAATGAATTAATATACAGAGCATATTTTAAAAATTCCTACTGATCAATAAGAAAATGATAAGACAATTCAGTTTTTTTTAAATTGGCAAAAAACTAGGATACTTCACAAAATAGAGACTATGTAAATGTTCAATAAGCATATGAAAACTAAATAGTCAGAAAATGCACATTAAAATAACAGCGAAATACAAGCACCTCGAGCTACCAGAATGGTTAAGATGAAAATGACTCAACCCGCTACCCAAGGCAATCTAGAGATTCAGTGCAATCCCCATCAAAACACCACTAGCATCATTCACAGAGCTAGGGCAATAACATTTGTATGGAATCATAAAAGTCCTCAAATAGACAAAGCAATCTTGAAAAAGAAAAACAAAACTGGAGGCATCACAGTTCAAGATTTCAAGTTATATTATGAGGTGGTAGTGATTAAAACAGTATAGTAATGATAGAAGAACAGACACATAGACCAATGGACTGGAACAGAAACCAAAAATGGACCCATAACTATATGGTCAATTAATCTTCAACAAATAAGAAAGAATAACCAATCAGAAAAAGACAGTATCTTCAACAAATGGTGCTGGGAGAACTGGACAGCAATATGCAGAAGAATGAAACTGGACCACTTTCTTACACCACACACAAAAATAAACTGAAAATAGATTAAAGACCTAAAAGTGAGACCTGAGCCCATAAAAATCTTAGAAGAGAACACAGGCAGTAATTTCTCTGACATCATGTGTAGTAACATTTTTCTAGATAAGTCTCCTGAGGTAAAGGGAAATGAAAGCAAACATGAACTACTGGGACCTCATCAAGATAACAAGCTTCTACACGGCAAAAGAAACAATCAGAAAAACTAAAAGGCAACTCATGGAATGGAAGAAGGTATTTGCAATGACATATCTGATGAAGGGTTAGTATCAAAATATATAAAGAACTGATACAACTCAATACCCAAAAAACAAATCATCTAATTACAACAATGGGGAGAAGACATGAATAGATACATTTCCAAAGAAGACATCCAGATGGCTAACAGACACATGAAAAGATGCTTAACATCACTCATCATCGGGGGAAATACAAATCAAAACCACAATGAGATACCGCCTCACACCAGTCAGAGTAGCTAACATTAACAACGCAAGAAACAACAGATGTTGGCAAGGATGTGGACAAAGATGAACTCTCTTGCACGGCTGATGGGAATGCAAACTGGTGCAGCCACTCTGGAAACTGGTATGAAGATTCCGCATAAAGTTAAAAATAGAGCTACCCTACTATCCAGCAATTACACTACTAGGTGTTCATCCAAAGGATACAAAAATATAGATTCAAAGGGGTCCACGCAGTCCAATGTTTATAGCAGCACTGTCAATGACAGCCTAATTATGGAAATAGCCCAAGTGTCCACCGATTGATGAATGGATAAAGGAGATGTGGTCTGTGTGTATATAAAATGCAATATCACTCAGCCATCAAAAAGAATGAAATCTTGCCATTTGCAATGACCTGGATGGCACCAGAGGGTATAATGCTAAGTGAAACAAATCAGTTAGAGAAAGACAAATACCGTCTGATTTCATTCATGTGTAGAATTTAAGAAACAAAACAAATGAGCAATGGAAAGAAAAAATAGAGAGAAACTAAGAAACAGACTCTTAATTATAGAGAACACACTGATGGTGGGGCTCCAGGGTGCCTCAGTTGGTTAGACATCCAACTCTTCCTTTCAGGGGATCAGGTCATGATCTCATGGTTTGTGGGATCGAGTTCTGCATTGGGCTCTGCACTGACAGCGTGGAGCCGACTTGAGGTTCTCTCTCTCCCTCTCTGCCCCTCCTCTACTCTCTCTCTCAAATAAATAAACATTTAGAGGGAGGGAGGGAGGCCACATTGTTAGTCACCAGAGGGGTGGTGGGAGGGGGTATGGGGAAAACATCGGATGGGGATTGAAGAGTACACTATAAAATTTTCTTTTAAGAAAAAAAAAAAAAGAAAAGAAAATGACCCCACAGCTCCAAAGGTTGGATATGGTTTGGAATAGTCAGAATCTCATACTTGGCTGGTAGCTGTGTACATTGGGAAAACCATTTGGGGAACAAAGTTGGTAATATCTATTAAAGCTAAATATGTCTTATAGCTGAATAATAAATAGAATTTTCAAATTTAAACAATATAGCATAGAGTATGTTTGACGTGTACATACTATGAAAAAAAACAAAGCAGTGATGAAGAACAGAGAGGATGGGGAGAATCTCTGAGACGCATTTTCAGTTCCGCAGCACTTTCTGTGTGGCAGGTCTCACATAGTACCTGGTCTATAAAAGGGGAACAGGATGAGTCGGCTGCTGCTCGTGCATTCCCAAGAAGAGGCAAGCCAATCAAGTACCCCTGTGGCATCATGGGACGGGTGCTCGCCTCCACCTGGCACACGCTATAAGAGGCGCATTATGAAGGACTGGAAAATGTAGTCCAATGTCAAGTCTGAAACTGCACAGGAAGGCAGAGCTTGGGAAGGAAAACCAAAAATATGAAGCCAGAGGCAACGTCACGAAACCCCTGGAAACATGAAGGGCAGCGTCCTCAGGGGTCAAGCACTCAGACTGCTTGGGGCCACTCCTGACTCTGCTATCGCCTCACTGTGTGGCCTCGAGCACGTCCCTCAACTTCTTGTTGAGGGTGCCTGTTTCCTGCCCCTCTTCCCTGAGCCCTCACAAGGAGTCCATGAGTAAACATTTGTAAGACACACGGCTCCCGGCCCTCAGGGAAGGAGATACTGCAGCTGGGTAACACAGCATGATCCTTCTCCAAATCTCATTTTATGAAGCTCCCCTATAGGCACATGATAGAATTTCAGGAGGCGGTAGAAACTCTGGGTTAACGAGGGGAACATGAAGGCAGCCAGAATGGAGCAGGACACAGTCAATAAGAAGGACATCTGTGTTCGATCTGCAGTTGTTTCTGTTATAGTTCAATTCTCCACCAGTCAGCTTATTTGTGTCTTGTCCTTCTTTATGGCCATCTGAAAATGTCTGGAAAGCCATCCAGGCAAGGCCAGTGAGAGAGGAGAGCTGAGGTTCCGATGGCTTAAATTATATACCAAGAGTTTATTAAATACCAAGGGTTTGTTTCTTAAGCACAGGTTGAAGGATCTGAAGAGAGTTGTCCGGATCCCGCTGCGTGAGTCAGCCTGATTGTGACAGTCATCTGCGGGAGCTCCCCGACATTCAGTTCATCACTCAGACCTACAAGGCCAGCATCGCCTGACAAGGTACAGTTAATTATTCGGTGGCCCTAGACCCAGGGCTTCAGAAACCCTGGGGATGCGGCCCAACAATCTGTGTTTTAACAAACCCTCTGGGTTCTTCAGATGCAGGTTAAAGTGTGAGAACTCTTGGTGCAAAACAGTTATTCCATTTTCCTATCCAGTCAACCTTACTTTCTGAATGGGCTCTACCCTAGCAGAGAGGGCATCGGACCCCTTCTGTCAGCCGGGTGCCTCCCCTCCCTCCCCCTTCCTTCCCCGTCGGTTCCCGCTTGGTCCTCTCCCTCTACTGGAAAGGAAGTGTCGAGTTCTTCCAGTTCTAGAGGTCCCCTTCCGATGAAGAACTTACAAGGTCAAGAGAACACTCCCATTCTAATTTGGACTTTGTCTCCAGGCAGAACTGATATTATGCTACAAATACAGTCTTTCTTTCCAAATGAGGGAAGCATGAAGAGGGAAATCAGCCTTGTCACAAAAGTTGAGGGTTTGATGGCCTGAAGTCATCTGACAGCCTTTAACAATGCGAACATGTCAGCCTCCAGCTCTGCCTGAGAGCAGCACAAATGCATCTTGGGGCTTCGTTTCATGCAAAATCTGAGTGGCATCAGTCCTCCCAGGATGGAGGAGACGAAGAGCCAGGCTTCTGCGAGGCCAGCCTCCAAGGAAGAGAGAACAGGAGGATCCCAGGCTGAGCTCCAAACCCTGCTCTTCAGGAGCTGCGTAAATTTTACCCAGTGACTTTCAGTCGAGTACGCCATTTCCCCAAAGCAGTGAGTCAGCTTCTAGTTCAAACAGAAAACTTTGGATCCATGGGAGGTGGGAAGCTTCAGTGATATCTGTAATATTTTCTTTCTACCATACATACACTAAATACTTATGGTAGAGATAAAATTATAAAAATAACAAATAGAACAGATTATAACACTATACATTAAATACAGGTATCATAATACAAGTCACATATAAATATATGATAAATTAGTTTAAGGAGAAATAAAGAAAACAAGAGCTTGAAGCAAGTACCACAAAGTCAGAGAATCCAACCACACACCCACTGCCTGGGTTTGCAGGATATCAACCAGAGCTTGCCTTTTATGACAGTGGATCACAGGTGGCAGAGGTGAGGTCCATGACTGGATGGTGATGGTGGGTAAAGAGACCGATGAAGAGGAAGTCGAGATTGCGGAGCAGAGGCTGGAGCCAGAAACCACCTCCAAGAGGAGAGGCAGGTGGAAACTAAGCCACAAGTAAAGTAAGATATGAGCAGACGGGAGGAGATTCTCCACTCCCGTGCCCCCAGGTGGCTGGGGAGAGAGCTTGGCAAACATGAAAAGCAATGGCTATAAAAACGTGACTAAAGATTTATTGAAGGTTCATGTGATCCAGTTCATGTTAGGCACTGCCAGGCTCTATCAACCATGAACAACAGAAAGGAGCAATGCAATTAGATTGGGGGAGGAAGTATAAAGTCTCAAACACACTAGTCTAGTCGACATTTCAAGCATCTGAGTGTTGATTAGGATAGACACAAATGATCCGTAATCAGCCAGATAAGATACTGGGTAAAAAGAACCAATGGGAATTCTTGTTCAGGTAACAACACTCAGACAATGGAAGGCAGCTACTCTTTTGGCTCTTGTGAAGCTTGCTTTATGAGGGCTGGATTATTTTTATCCCTGTTTACATGTGGAGTAACGAGGCTCAGACTGTCTGAGACAGCACAGCTCTACCGGGCAAAGTCAAGGATCCGACCGCCTTGTTTTCTTCACTGTTTTGACAGTGGATTACCAAAGAAGAAAATTACATTCATTTATTCAAAGACATGTTAATGAATGTCTACTATTGTTTAGGCACTGAGCAGTGATATATGAAGGATGAAACTTACTTTGTATTTAGAAATGGTGATCCCTACAAGGCTTCTTCACTGTGCTGAAAAATACAGTCTGACTAGAATCAATTTTGAGAACAGAGAGAAAAAAAACAGTAAAAGCAAGCATAGCCTATATATCAGGAAATTTTGTCCATGCAAAGCTATTTTCTAAGTGGAATTTAATGATAGATATAGAAATTGTTTGGTGCTGAAGGATCATATCTAAGAGCTGTTTAGAACATACTATTGTTTTACAGGGGCACCTGGGTGGCTCAGTCACTTAAGCGTCTGACTTCAGCTCAGGTCATGATCACATGGTTTGTAGTTTCAAGCTCTACATCAGGCTCTGTGCTGACAGCTCGGTGTCTGGAGTCGGCTTCAGATTGTCCCCCTCTCTCTCTGCCCCTCCGCTGCTTGCTTTCGTTCCCCCCCTCTGCCCCTCTGAAAAATAAATAAAGATTAAAAGAACCATACTATTGTTTTATAAATGTTTTGTTATATTAATTTTTATGAATTTATTTTTAGTCCTATTTATTGACGTATAATTTACATACAGTAAGATGCATATTTTGGTGAGTTCTGGCAAATGGATACAAAGCGGCACCACAACCAGGCTGCAAACCACATGTGGACCAATGTCAGCCGGATGGCAGCACAGGCACCCCCAGACTCGCCTTCCCCACCTGCAGACACAGACCCAACAACAATACACAGGCCAGTTCCATGTGTGAGAAATCTGGAAGACAGTTAAGTGGCTCCTGCAGCCCAATGAGTGCACAACTCACATGTACTCCCCAGAGTACACTCCTTGTCCCCAGTCGGCACAGCAGGTAAGCAGAGAAGTGCCAGCTCCCAGCACGTCCCTTGGGAGAAAAAGACTGGACGCTGTTCAGGGAGCTGCCAAGGAGCTGGTTTCTGTCCTGCTCCTCTCCATGTGCTGGCAGGAAGTGGCCCCGGCTTGGGGGCCTACTGAGGAGGAAGGCTGTGGATGGGACGCCCACCACACCGCCTCCCTGTGGCTCAGTGCCATGGCACCGCAGTAGTGGTGCACAAAAGAGGTACTGATGCTGTTGCCCCCAAAAGTAAACCTGACACCTGGGCAGCAGAAGCCGTCCTGAGCCACAGCAGGCGTGGCGGGAAGTCCTATCCCAAGTCAGGCAGACTTCGCTGAACAAGTCTCTTTGGTTGCTCCACACCCTCCGCACACTCTTCCTTGCGTGTCTCTGGTGGACAGAGCCCAGTCCTCTCTGAGCCCAGCTCCTTCCCCCCCAGGCAGGAACATAGCAATGTGTGCATCTGTGACTTAGTGAGACACAGTTTGTGTTCCCTGCTGGAGCGCAGAACAAAAGCAAACTGTAAGCCTCTCATCCCAGTCACGGGCTTCGACCCAGCCTGAGCAGGAACATTACCAATAGAATCTGAGAACATGAACACACGCCCAGCTCCACCCCTGACTTTGACCTCAGATCCTCCAGGTTGGTGCTAGAGTGTGGGCATCTTAAAATGGTGGTTGGCCCCAGGGAGTAACCAGACTTGAGAACCCCATGTTGAAATTCTTCTTGGTTCTAAGAACCTGAATTCTCTAGTGTATACGAGACTCAAGCTTTATCTTTTCTCAACTGTTTCCTCCTCTTTTCCCAAGACAAAGACTTGGGGACAGGTCATCTGTGGACACGTGGGTGACATCCACATCCACACTCTGCAGAAGTGGCTGGAGGGATCCAGGAACCACGATCCTGGAGGGTCTTGGGGGAGCCCATTACCCAACCCGCTGCCTCCATGGAGAGGCAAGGCCAGTAAGGAGCCAATGTCAAGTGTGAAGAAAGACCGAGGTCGACTTACTGGTTTACTCTCAGGCACAGCACAGGGCTCACAGTGGCACGAGCCCCATAGCTTTTATGAAGGATGGTTAGGTCTTTGTGACCAAACTGCTGGGCTGAAAACTGGGCAGGTGAGTTTTTGGGCAGCTTAATGAGCAGATTATAGAAACTCTGTAAACTCACCTTATGAATGAATTAGACAAAAATAGTCACTAAAAGTTCCCCAAACTACTGTGTCATGAAAAGGAATAAATTTGTTGTCTATACACAGACATGGTGTTTTTCCCCCACTGTCTTAATTTTATGGTGATTATTACTGACCATTGGAGAGGAAGTGAAGCCGTTCCCCGACACATGAGGCACTGCTGATAACAGTGAATAGCTGACCACATCTTCCTAAGTAATCTGAAAAACTCTACAGCGGGTATTGAAGTTTGAAGAGTTCTTATTTTTCCTTCCTCTTTTGCAGAACACTCAGAATGATCTGATTTAAACTCTTACACCTTTCCTTAGATGGCGTGGTTTGGGAGGAGATGAGAATAAGTGAATAAATGATGTGATGCAAGAGTGGCCTTCAGTGGGTGAAGGGAGACCAAAGGTACGGGCTGGGCGCTCTGAATGCCCCACCTGCAGCCCCTGAACAGCCAGCGTCCAGCGTGACCTCCTCAGCCAAGGTCGCCACACCGCTGTGGACAACTTGACCTCCCTTGTGGCCACAGAGGTGCCTGAGAAGGGACACATGAGCCACAGCACTTGTAGGCTGGGAGATGGTCTGGAGACACGGGCACAGGCGTCTGCCCACAGAGGGGCTGTGGACGCGTGGTGCCTGGAAAACTAGCAGGATCCTCTCAGAGGGACCTTGAACATGAGCGGCTCAGGCGGTTGTTTCAGGCAGAAGTGGAATCTACATAAGCACACATCCAAAGGCAAGTGACTCCCTGAACAGAAGGTGACATGGAGTAATGACGCCCAGTGACCTCCAAGGAGCCAACCAGCATGGGAGTCCTGGGCTGTGACACGAGACGGTGTGCAGGGCCACCCAAAATCCCGCCGGGGCAGCACTGAGGAGGACCCAGGGGACGCCCACCTACTCCATGTCTAAATACTAGAGGTTAGAAATCGGCTCTTCTCCCCGTCTGGCAGCCTGCGGCAGAGGTGGGCTCGCGGGCCATGGCCCCGCTGGCGCTAGCGGCCTGTTGGCGCACATGTGGTGCTGGTCTGCTGGGGCAGGATGGAGGCCGGCTCCAGCCGCGACCCTGGGCACCTCTGGCCCTGTCCGGACCCGTGATCCAGGCTCACGCCAGACTAAATCTGACTCTAAGATTTCCAACACAGAGGAGCAAAGGAGAGAAGGTATCTGGGGCCCATGTGCAGAGATACACATGTCAGGGACCTGGGAACCCCCCTGACATGCGCACACACTGCCACACCCCAGCTTTGCTTCTCCGAAGAAGGGGGGCCAGCTCAATTTGAGCCTTCCTCTCCCAAATCCTGCTCCTTTAGGGGACAAGAAATTTTCAAAACCTATTCTAGGCATGCATGTAGAAAGAAAGCTTTCCTAGGTCAGTGTTTTGATATGCAAGACTCTCCACAGCGTGGGGCCCAGTGGGGGCCTTGCTGCTCTGCTCAGAGGGCAGCACTGACTGTGAGCCCATCTCCTCGAGTCCACAGCGTCCTCCCCATGAACTGACTCCCTCTCTGGGGTAAGCCAGGCTCTCCCAGCACTTGGAAGAATCTAATACAGGGCACCAGATCACGAGAAGTGACACCAATCAGTTTACCTCTTCTCTGCTCAATTTGTGCATGTGTGTGTGTGTGTGTAAGCATATATACAGCTCTCCTCCTCCAGCCATAATCTGAAGTTATGGTCTTAGCAGAGAACACAGAACAGAAAACAGGCAAGTATAATGAAAAAAGGAGTCACATCCCTAACACAGACCTAAGGCTGGGAGAAGCTTCCCAGATTAAGTGACATTTAAAGTGAGATCCAAGGGTGCCTGGGTGGCTCAGTCAGTTAAGCGTCTGACTGCGGCTCAGGTCATGATCTCACAGTTTGTGAGTCTGAGCCCCATGTCGGGCTCTGTGCTGACAGCTTGGAGCCTGGAGCCTGGAGCCTGCTTCAGATTCTGTGTCTCCCTCTCTCTGCCCCTCCCCTGCTGTGTGTGCATGCTCTCTCTCTCTCTCTCCCTCCCTCCTTCTCTTACTCTCTCTCCTTCTGTCTCCCTCTGTGTCTCAGAAATAAACATTTAAAATTTTTAAATAAAAAAATGTTAAAAAAATAAAATGAGATCTGGAGGTTGAAGAGGTAGTTAGCGGTGACAGGAAGAATGGCATGCTGGGGACAAGTGTGGTGTCTTCCGGAAACTGAAGGAAGAATCAGAGAAGCGTGGAAGGCGGTGGGAAGGGGGAGGGATATCAGGGGATGGAGACAGAGGTAGCGGCAAGTGGCAGCCTGGGGTCTGACCAGGTGACATTTGTGAGCCATGTGGATGAGTGTGCATTGATCCCTAAGCTCACGGGAACCACTGTGGCATTGAAGCAAGGGAGTGACACGTCGTTAAAGGAGGAGGAAGTGGCCAGACCCTCCCCTCTCCTCACTGAATAAATGCTAAGGCAAGCACCTCACTTTGGCCTCTGGTGTTTGCACTCTTAACTAATTTGGAACTAATCTGAAATTTTGCTTTTCTATGAATTATTAATAAAAGAAAGCAATGGATATGTCCTCAGTTTAAAGTAGTAGGAAGCAATAGTTTTCACCTCTTTAGATAACGTCCTAAGTAAAATTAACTGATCAAAATTAGGCCTGAGGGGGCACCTGGGTGGCTCAGTAGGTTAAGCGTCGGACTTGGGCTCAGGTCATGATCTCACGGTTCATGGGTTCAAGCCTTGCGTTGGGTTCTGTGCTGACAGCTCAGAGCCTGGAGCCTGTTTCAGATTCTGTATCTCCCTTTCTCTCCAACCCTCCCCTGCTCACACTCCCTCTCTCAGAAATAAATAAAACATTAAAAAAAAAAAAAAAACTAGGCCTGAGAAAACAAAAGTATTTTAAAATTCCATTTCACGTTATTTCCCCCCAGTTTGAATAATCTATATAAACTTGCACAGGAAAACCTTATCTGTTTCTTCTCTGAATGGCTCTTGCACACCCAGCCTGACATTCACCTGATGAGCCAGGAGGAACAGTCTCTACTGACTTCTGACAAATCAGGCCCCCTCGGGCATCTCTGTGGATGGATTGGGCCCCTCAGGCATCTCTGTGGACCGATCGGGCCCCTCAGGCATCTCTGTGGACCGATCGGGCCCCCTCAGGCATGTCTGTGGAGGGGTCGGGCCCCCTCGGGCATCTCTGTGGACGGGTCGGGCCCCTCAGGCATCTCTGTGGACGCATCGGGCCCCCTCGGGCATCTCTGTGGACGCATCGGGCCCCCTCGGGCATCTCTGTGGACGCATCAGGCTGTGGACACATCGGGCCCCTCGGGCATCTCTGTGGACGGATCGGGCCCCCTCAGGCATCTCTGTGGACGCATCGGGCCCCCGGGCATCTCTGTGGACGCATCGGGCCCCTCAGGCATCTCTGTGGACACGTCGGGCCCCTCGGGCATCTCTGTGGGCGGGTCGGGCCCCCTCGGGCATCTCTGTGGATGGGCCGGGCCCCCTCGGGCATCTCTGTGGATGGGTCGGGCCCTCAGGCATCTCTGTGGATCTGATCGTGGCCCCTCAGGCGTCTCTGAGGACTGATCGGGCCCCTCAGGCATCTCTGTGGCGGGTCAGGCCCCTCAGGCATCTCTGTGGACATCGGGCCCCCTCAGGCATCTCTGTGGACGCGTCGGGCCCCTCGGGCCGGGCCCTCGGGCATGTCTGTGGACGGGCCGGGCCCCTCGGGCATCTCTGTGGATGTGGGTCGGGCCCCTCGGGCATCTCTGTGGGACGCGCGGGCCCCCGGGCATCTCTGTGGACGCGTCGGGCCCCTCGGGCATCTCTGTGGACGCGTCGGGCCCCCTCGGGCATCTCTGTGGACGCGTCGGGCCCCTCAGGCGTCTCTGTGGACGAGTGAGGTCTCCCTGCAGGAGCGTGTGCAGGTCCTGATGCCAGAGACCACGATGTAATTGGAGGAAGGAGAGAGAAGCTCGCACCAGGAAAGCACTTCCCGGCAGGAGGAAGACGCATCTCACGCTGGGAAAAGGAGCATCTTGGTGGGAGGTCCTTGGGCATCCACTGGACTTGGCCCCCCCCCCGGGCCCCCCCTACAGTGTGAGTTCCTAATAAGGAACCTGTGTGAGGCACATGCTGACCCTGGAAAGCCCCTGGTAAGTGTCCCAGGGAATGAAGAGGAGGGAGTGAAGAGTTCATTCTCCCACAGGCAAAGCAGCGCCTGCAGTGGGTTGGGACAGGAGTCGGAGGAGTCGGACTGTGGAGGAAACCACATTGTGACGGAACCTCTCCCCCCCTCAGATCGTCCGCTTTTTCACATGTGGCTAAACCTGTCACGAAGGAGACCGCTGAGCAAGGAAATTTCCTACTTTTGATGTCTGTAGGCCCTGCTCCTGGGCTCTCAAGGAAGCTCTACTTTAACATTTAACAGTTACCAAATTAAAATGATTCCACAAAACCTCACAGCACGGGCTGTGTTTCTGCCCTGAACGCACATTGTATGTCTGGTTCATTAAAAAATAATAATCACCGCCACAAAGGAGCATTCTTATCATAAAGGTAAGAAAAACCAAAAACCTCACTGGTTCCCTTGAGATTACAGCTGCACGGACTTGCAGGTACTAAGATCGTAAGCTAAAGTCTAACTTTCCGGAATGTCCCTCATGAGGGTGGTTCATCTGTCGTTATGTAAGAGACACACACAGTCCTGTGCCAAATGTCCCTTCCCCGGAGCCCCCCTTCTTCGTGAAAGCTGTGTACCCCTGGCACGTGCCCCTGCTGCGGCTTGATTCACACTCCTCACCTTTCTAAGGTTTGTGCCTCTCTGGGACCCAGAAAGGGGTGAGACCATGGCTGCTTGCTGTGGAGGCCAGGGCGCAGGGCAGGGTCGCTGGATCCCCAGAGGACCTGGATTCTGTCCGTGTCCGAACGGCTCTGCCCGGATTCCTCCTGGCTCCTCCCCAGGCCTGCCTTCTAGGAACACGAGTGACACACGAGGTGTCCCTGAGGGGGGTACGTCCAGCCTGGCAGTGTCACTTCCCGGGAAGGAGTCACATCCTCACGGCGAGAGGCAGGTCCCGAGTGCGTCCAGCCCGCCCACGCCACGTGGCGTCGACTCCCACCACCTGCGCGGGGACAGGCAGCCCCCAGGGCCTTACCCTCTGAGCTAACCCTAGGCTTCTCTAAAATGTGTTGCTTTTACTTAACACTTCAGTGTGTTCTATATGTGAGAGGGAAAACCGAGTCTTCTCACTGCACAGAGCCTTCGGTCTACAGAAGGTCCCCATGCACAGCCCAGGTGTTTTTCACAACCCAGGACGTCCCTTAGTCTGTGGGGTCCACACGACCAGCCACTGGGGGGTTTCATATGAGGGTCATTTGCATTTCAAACGTCCTCTCCTTTCTTCTTGGTTGTTTCTCTACCTCCCTGCTGCCCTTCGGTAGCCTGTCTTCAGTTACGTCTAGCCAGCTCTCTTATAACCTGTTTCCACTGTCGTTTTGTCGTAGGTAAGGCGAGCTTAGTAAACAACTACTGCCCACATCACTACAAAAGTCAGACGAGGGGCGCTTGGGTGGCTCAGTTGGTTGAGCGTCTGATTTCAGCTCAGGTCATGATCTCTTGGTTCATGGGTTTGAGCCCCGCATCCGGCTCTGAGCTGACAGCCAGTTCAGAGCCTGGAGGCTGCTTCAGATTCTGTCTCCTTCTCTGTCTGACCCTCCCCTGCTCACTCATTCTCATTCTCTCTCTCTCTCTCTCTCTCTCAGAAATAAATAAAACAACAAAGAAAAGCCAGACAAGATGTGGGACGTAGGACAGACCCTCGGCCGGGTTCACAGCCCACTGTGTGCTCAATAAATGTTCACCAGAAACGGTAATATTGTGATTACCAAAAGATCAAACAAAGTTAGTGAAGGGACCCTGCCCTGGAGGGGGAGGCGTGTCACCCACCTCTCTGGGGTGGATGTGAAGACAAGCCTGCAAAAGGTCATGGGGCAGAGGATGGCACTCTAGTGTGCTGTTCTTTGTTTGCCTAAAGAAGATCCTACCTCCTTCTAGCAGCAAAAAGCAGCCTTTCTTCACACAGAGCAGCTCTGCTCCCCGCCCCCAGGGTCACCCAGCTTGGAGCGTCCAGTTGGGGCCCGGCGTGGCCGAGGGGTTCAGCCCAGGAGAAGTGGGCTCCTGGCCTGGAGTGTGACTCCCACGTGGGGTAACATAGACTGTAGGCAGTGGGTGGAACCCTGTTGCTTCACTGCCGGGAGAGACGCTGGCTTCTCCTCCTGCATTTATCAGGACTGTGCTGGCACTGGGTTCGCGGGTGTCTATGGGAGTAGCCCTTCTTTCAGCTCTGTGGATGACGCAGAATCCTGAGCCAGAGCACTGTTCTAGACTGCGGGCACTCAAAGAGCTCCTAGTGGCCAGATAAAATGGAAGGACAAAGTGCTGGGTGCGGAAGGCAGATGACGGGCGTGGGGGGGGGTGTGTGCTTCAAGGAGGCAGCGGCACATCCCTCAGGTGTCCATCCACGTAGGTCGGTCCCTCTCCTTCTCCACTCACACCACCAAGGAGCTGCCTTCATGCTCCTCTCTGCACGGTGGTATCTTCCTGATGCCTCATCTGTGCCTCTTCAATCTTGTCCACATTAATTCTGCAGATTCCCTCAGATCCTGCATTCCCACTTCCCAGGAAGCACTGGGTTAATCAACTGCCATCTTGTAATATTACATCTATTAGACAAAATGTGTTTGCCCAGTGACTTAGAGGCCACTGCCCAGACTGTAGAGGCCTGACAGGCAGGTGGGACTCAGTGTCCCAAGGCACGGTCATCATGTATACAGCACTGAGGAGGGAGGGCTGTAGCAGGCAGACAAGCAGGTGAGGGAAGGGGAGGGCTGCGGCGGGAAGGGAAGGGGAGGGCTGTGGCGAGCAGGGGAGGGAAGGGCTGTGGCCTACAGGCAGGAGTAATCTCGTGTCCAGGACAGGCTCTAGGGCAGGTCATGGAGATTCACTTCACAGGCAACAAAAAGCCACTGAATGTTCTGAATAAAGACTAATTACTAGAACATTGTTAAGAAAAATTGGGAATTGCAGTGAAGAAATGGGCAAAAAACATGAATAGACACTTCTCCAAAGAAGACATCCAAATGGCCAACCGACACATGAAAAAATGCTCAACATCACTCATCATCAGGGAAATATGAATCAAAACCACCGTGAGACACCACCTCACACCCGTCAGAATGGCTGACATTAACAACTCAGGCAACAACAGATGTTGGTGAGGATGCAGAGAAAGAGTATCTCTTTTGCACGGCTGGTGGGAATGCACACTGGTGCAGCCATTCTGGAGAACAATATGGAGGTTCCTCAAAAAACTAAAAATAGATCTACCCCATGACCCAGCAATTGCACTACTAGGTATTTATACAAGTGATACAGGTGTGGTGTTTCAAAAGGGCACATGCACCCCAATGTTTACAGCAGCGCTCTCAACAAGAGCCAAAGTATGGAAAGAGCCCAAATGTCCATTGGTGGATGAATGGATAAAGATGTGGTGTATATATTACTTGGTGATCAAAAAGAATGAAATCTTGCCATTTGCAACTATGTGGATGGAACTAGAGGGTCCTATGCCAAGCAAAATAAGTCAGAGAAAGACAAATATCATATGACTTCACACATATGAGGACTTTAAGACACAGAACAGATGAACATAAGTGAAGGGAAGCAAAAATAATGCAAAAACAGGGAGGGAGACAAAACATAAGAGACTCTTAAATATGGAGAACAAACAGAGGGTTGCTGGAGTGGTTGTGGGAGGGGGGATGGGCTCAATGGGTGAGGGGCATTAAGGAATCTACTCCTGGAATCATTGTTGAAACGATATGGTAACTAACTTGTATGTAAATTAAAAAAAATAAATTAAGGGGCGCCTGGGTGGCTCAGTCAGTTAAGCTTTCGACTTCAGCTCAGGTCACGATCTCCTCACTCGTGGGTCTGAGCCCCATGTCAGGCTCTGTGCTGACAGCTCAGAGCCTGGAACCTGCTTGGGATTCTCTGTCTCCCTCTCTCTCTGCCCCTCCCCCACTCATATCTATCAAAATGAATAAATGTTTAAAAAATTTTAAATAAATTTAAAAAAAGAAAGAAAGATTGAGGATTGGGAATTGCGTGGGAAAGGATTACCAGCACACATGCAGGGAGAGCTGTTGGGGGGTGGGGGGGGGGGGGACTGGACCAGACCAGGTCAAAGTTGACCAGGTTTTGACCCAGGGCCTACTCGGGAACTCGTTTCCATCCTTGGAGAACGGAAATAAGATAAGCTCACGAGGAAGGCGTTTAGGACAATTGGGCAACCTGTTGGGTAGAGAAGAGGAAGAAGAAGGAGCTGTTAAAAATAAGGCTGCGGTTTTGAATTTGAGCCATGGTTCCAGAAGTATTTAGTGGAAATAATAACAGGAAATTCAAACTGGCTGTGGGAGGCCAGGAGGACTCAGTTCTGCTTTGGACATGGTCACAATTCAAGATGGAAGGGGACTTAGAAAGATCAGAATCAGTGATTTTTAAATTGTGTATTTTTCTATTAATGTGCACACCTTTCCTCAAATGAAATGTTAAGCGGAGTCCAAATTGTCTAGCAAAGTAACACCTCCGTGTTGAGGTGGAGCTGGGTAAGAGGGCCCCAAAGTCTTCCCACCCAGGCCCTCTGTTACCAATGCCCCGCTCCCCACACGTGCCTTAGGGGGTCTCAGGATGGTGGGCAAAGTGGTGGGGGAAACAGCGCTCCATCAGTCACAGATGATAAGACTGCAGCCCGAATAGGCAAAGTGAGTTTTCTCAGGGCACACGACTGATCAGCAACCGACCTAGGACGGTGACCCAGGGTTCCCAAGGCACAGCTGGCCATGTAATGTGTGCAGCCCTGCACGGGTGCTGGGACTGCGATGTGACAGACCAGGTGGGGGTGGGGGGCAGGGTGGCCAGTCCTGGGCCAGGCTCGCAGCGTGAAGAACCAGAGGACTGGGCTGCACGGAGGAACGGCAGGTGCAAAGACTCTGAGGCAGAAATGAGGGTGATCTGTGCCAAGAGCAGAAGGCACAGTGTGGCTGAGGGGCAGCGGCCAAACGAGGGCTAAATACCGAGAGGCGGGTGGGGTCCCGGGGGCAAACTGGAGAGTCCCGCACCGTGCCGCTTCGGGAAGGCAGGGTGCCGGCAAGGCAAGGCTGCTGGCCGCACAGGCGTGCTCGTCCAGGAGCGCGGGCCGCCGGAGCCACAGGGGGTATACAGGAGACCCTCGAAGGACTGGGCGTGAACGGCACGGGTCCATCTCTACGCTTTTATTTCTGTAAGTGCTGACGGCAGAAGCCACAAGGCCTTACTTCACAACCGCACCCCACCCCCACGCCGTCCCCACAAGACCTTACCTGTCCGGGGGCGCAGGGGTCCAGCGTGCTGGCCTTTCACACCGGGGAGGAGAGGGGCTGGGCTGCAGGGGGTGGTTCCCGGGGGAGGTCAGGCCTGGAGCCTCTGGGGGCCGGTGGGCGCTGCGCAGGCCGGCCGGGTCCCCCCAGACTGCTGGCCGCCTGGGCCCGGGACCCTGGACCCTCCCCTACGCGGGGTCTCCGGGGCGCAGCTGCCAGGCGGCTGCGCGACACCTGCTGGCAGGTGCGGGCGCCTCTGCGCATGCGCAGCGCCCCGCCCCGCCCTGGCTCCGCCCCGCCCTGGCTCCGCCCCGCCCACTTTGGCTATTCGCGCTCTTTCAGTAAATAAACCAGCAGGACTGTAAATGTATTTTCCCTTCTTTAGGAGTTTCTTAGTTACGTTTTCTCTTCTCTAGCTGCCTTTATTAGAAGAATACAAATGTAATACATAGAAAAATGCGTCATGATTAATTGACTGCAATGCGTCATTATGTTAATTGACTGCATATGTTATCTGTTCTAAGGCTTCAGGCAACGGTAGGGTGTTAGTAGTTAAGTTTGGGGGAGAGGAAGTCAGAAGTTATATGCAGATATATGATGTGCGGGCGGGCGCCCCTAACCCACGCATCATCCAGGGGCCTCCTCTTCATCTTGTTACGAATCTCCTGGGTCACATTACACTTTGCTGGAAGTGCGCCTTGATAGTAAAACCTGCCTTCCAGGGTGGTGGGTACTTACGCCCACTGCCACCAGACGTGCAGCAGGAGGCGGGAGTGTCGGGTTATTCGTGAAGCATTTGCTTTAAAGCCTTTCTCTATAATAAACTTTACTTTCACTGTAGTTGGTTTTCTTTTTTCCCCAGATTAGTGACTTTTAACACTACAAATGAGATACAAGCTTCAGCTTGTTCCAGGGCTATATTTTCTTGGTCAAGTTTGTACTGGCTCAGCCATCATGCAGTGACAAAAGTCGTCCTAATTCATTGTTACAACGAGATGCCTATTCGAAAGTCAGCAGGCTTTACAGAAATGGATTTTGCAGGACAGGAGACAGAAAGGGCAGAATATTTCTCACTGTGGGAAATACAAAAGGTGCTTTTCTGTAAAATAAATGAGCTCTAAATGCAGCGGGTGGGCTTGCTGTTCTTCCACTCCTTTCTATCGATCAGGGTCTGATACTTGAGGAAACTTGGGTTATGTGTGGGAGGTAGAGGCTAACTCATCAGAGTGAGAGTCTAAACCTTAACTCCAGGTGGTGGATGCTGGCCTCCCCTGTGCGCGCAGCCTCGCCCTCAGCTTTCGGAGGTCTGCACCCCTCCCGTTGCCCCCGCTGCGGTCTAGACACTCCCAGCACCACCCCTGCCGAATGCACACACGCAACAGGCCCTGACAACATGCTCCACTTCCGTGCTATTTAATCTGTGCATGACTTTGGGCAGACACATTTCCCAGGTGTCATTTGGACACAGCTGTCTCTAGCAGGAGAAAGTGCTTCAAGGAACACAGGCCTTCTAGTCTCTGGGACCCTCATGTCCTCTACCCCAGGTAACCCCCGGTCCTGTGGGCAAGTCTCTCCTCCAGGCCAGTGAGCCTGTACATATACACAAAATATACAAGGGTCTTTCTGAGTCAGAACCAGGAACCTGGGAAGCTTTGTAGTCGGTCTGATTCTCCCACAAGCAGAATGACTGCCCGTTTCAACTGGCCCTGGCCTGAGAGTGATGTTATCCAGTCCCCAACTCGCCATTGCCCTTGGGGTGGTGGCCATGGGGACCACCACCCATGGGGGCCAGCAACTATTGGGATCATCAATCTTGGGGACCACCACCCATGGGAACCAGTGGCCATGGGGACCAGCAGCCTGGGGCACCAGCACCCATGGGAAGACCCACTGAAGTTGCTGTCCTCTGTTGCAGATAAGGACTAAAACCGCTCAGTGTCACACAGAAAACATGAGCACTTGTATCTATTTCTCTGATCTCAGTGACCATCTGGACATTGCAAGAGAGCTTCACTGCCCCAGAGAGGAGATGCATATGGACTCACTGGCCCAATCAATTCCAGGGACACATTACTTTCCTACCTCCTCTCCCCTGACCGCCAACTGGGTTCCCAGTGATCAGCGACTTTAAGTATTTACCTACTGTGCCTGGCATGGGTATCCGATCCCTCTCTTTAAAAATAAGCTGACATTTTGTGACTCTAATCTGCATATCAATTCCCATGGCTGACCAATTATGTTTCTGGCACTTTTTATTTGAACTCCTTGCTTGGGTGGCTCGGCTCAGTTTTATACCTAAACCTAATTTCAGCTCCTGTCTGAGAAATATACCAACAGTCTCAGTAAAGCAGAAGTCTGCTATGCACATAGAGCTACTTAGAGCTTACTCTACAAAATGGGGGCGACGGGTAGTCTAGAGGGCATCTAGCGAGGGCCTTCCTGAGCGTGACTCAACTCTGATTACCATGATTTCATGTTCAGTAACAGGCACTCAGCTGGTATAAAACCCAGGCTTCCACAGGGTGTGTTTTCGCCCCTGGCATTAAAGCCTTAACTCTTCTTCCCCAAGTAAAGAATCATCAGTGATTATACCGCCAGAAGAAACACCTTAACATAGCTTCTTCCTCTCCCCAGGGAGGTGGGATTAAGGAATTGAAGGCTGCAGACGGGCATAGAGATGGGCCAGCGCATCCTCAGGGCAGCGTGAGAGTGAGACAGGCACCCGCGCTGTAACTACGGGCGAGGCCGTGTGAATGTGCAGTTGAAAGAATGACTACATCTGCTCCAGATGGTTTTACGACAATGGGATTAGACTCAGGATTTGGTGTTCTGGGCGATGGTATGAGTGCTCAGAGTTGATTCAGTTCCTGATGCACAAATAAAAGCAGATACGTGGTTGGAAAACAGGACCACCTTGTGCTTCAGCGGACGGGCCACGTGGCATGGTTGAGTGGTGCGAGTGCAAGAAGATAGGGGTTTAGGAAAGGGCCAGATGCTAACAGCCCCTGTGCATGCCCATCCTAAGGGCGCAACAGGATTTGAGCCTCAGGTGGGCCGCACCCCAGAGTGCAGCGTCTCTGTCATCCTGTCCAGTCGAGTCCTTACCCCTCCTCGGAAGAAATCCTTTATGATCAGCTCATCTCCTTGCAATCAGAAGCTACTGGGTCTTTCCCCTAGGATAGATCTAGGAGATAACAGATAGAATTTGAAACTAGCCTAAGTAAGACATCTAGTAATAAAAAACCAAAACTATTTCCTCCAGTAAGACTGAAGGCATATTTTATGGACAAATAATAATAAATCCTTATTGGATACTCTTTCCTTTTGTCTGAGCTAGTGCATCCCCATGCTGATATCCACTATCGGCCTGGACTGCATGATTGTTCACCAGTCAGTCTTCACCACCGTAAGAATAACCGTCACTTTTCCCAGAACCAAAGAGGGGCAGGACTTCTAAATCTAGAGGAATGATTGATGTTTTTATTGTTAATTACATAGTGCTCCTTCTTGAAAATTCTAAAACAGAATTTCACATCCTCAAGAAGTAGAGCAGATCCAGAAACACCCATTCAACCAGACTGAAGAGAAGTGGCCTGTGGGTTGTGAGAACTGAAGTGCTTACAAGTTACAGCTGCAAATCCAGAAGCGTGACTTTAGTTCTTGCTTTGACCATGAGCTCCACGTTCACGTCTCTGGTTTAGCAAGAGCCGTGGCTCCATCCCCCCCGGCCCACCCCCCACCTGTCTTCCACGTTGTTCAAGTAGCAGCCTGGCACTTGTACTTGCTACCTTCCCGGGGGTCCACAAAATGCCACACAGGCATTATTTCAGTCTCTATATCTGGGTTCAAATCCCAAACTTCCCACAGACCAGCTGTGTGACTTAGAACAAGGCCCTGAATCTCTCTGTGCTTGGTTTTTTCACTTACAAAGTAGGAAGGGAAACAGAACTTCTGTGACAGTAAGTAAATAAACACACGTGAAACGCTTCAACAGTTGCGGCACCTGGAAAAGTGTGAATGTCCAGTACTGTTATTACAATGTCATTTCCGATAGGATGTGCTCTATAGTTGAAACCTGAGAGGCTGAGTCTCCCTACGGGCTACCCACCAGGATCCGGGGAGAGTGTGGCACTGCCGGGGGGACACACTGTGTCATAGACAGTACCTGTCCCCGTTCCTAAGGATCCCAGGTGGGTTAGGCGCTGCCAGGGAGCACACTGTTTCATATAAGGTACCTGTCCACCTTATAGCACCAGCTCTGGCCTCCCCAGTGCCAAATCTCCCTATCACCCATCCTCCTGAGTTGGAAACTTCACATTCAGATGGCTGTGTGTGTCACTCCAACGGCTCCTCTGCCTTCGGGACCTCGAAGGGAAGGGCAAAGTGTTGGTAGGCTGAGGTGATGGAGAGGGCACAGGAGCTGGAGGCTGGGATGATGGAGAGGGCACAGGAGCTGGAGGCTGAGGTGATGGAGAGGGCACAGGAGCTGGAGGCTGGGATGATGGAGAGGGCACAGGAGCTGGAGGCTGAGGTGATGGAGAGGGCACAGGAGCTGGAGGATGAG